>JAODAL010067894.1:0-17076 GCA_025379985.1 Phyllomedusa bahiana
GGCCTTTTGTTTAACCGACATTTCGGGTCGGGTTCCATTTTAAAAGTGTCTCCCTGTTCCGCTGTAAGGCGCCTGAAATGCCGTAGTGAAGCTTTAGAGTGGGGGAATTTCGAAATTCGTTTGTTACTTCGCCGAATTTCTCGGCAAAAAATAACTTGTTCCGATTTTACTTGGGACATCACGTTAAAAAAAAGCTATTTCCCGGGCTGCACGGCTGCAGGGTGCTGTAAAAACGTTGTCCCCATGCTTAAATATGAGAGGGAGCTTGGTTTGGTCTTCATAAAATGTTGTTTTTTGTTGAACACCATGACTGCTCCCGCTCTTAGAATCGCTTACTTTTAAAATTCCCTGGGCATTTAAGGGGCAAAATGACCAAAAAATAAAGCGGGATTTTTTGCTGATAAGTCATGCCAGAGAAAGTGGAAAAAAAACAAGCTGAGAGCGCAGGGGGGCAATTTAGTGAAGGTGTGGAGGTGGGGCGCTACCCACAGCAGATGAGGTCAGACAGTGGCCCAATGACATTTGGAGGGGCAAAAACAGGGAATAGGTCACGGGGTGGCAAAATGACACAGTGTGGAGGTCACTGCGCGCGATGAGGTCAGCCAGTGGCAAAATGACACAGGTGTAGGTCACGGCAGCGCCACAGCAGAGCTGAGTCGACAGTGGCACAATGACACAATGTGGAGGTCCGGCAGCACCCACAGCAGCCATGAGGTCGGCAGTGGCACAATGACACAGTGTGGAGGTCACGGCAGCAGCGCAGAGGTCAGGCAGTGGCACAATGATTTTCTTGTTGTGGCAAAAAAACAGGGTAGGCCACAGAGTGGGACAATGACACAGTGTGGAGGTCAGGGCAGCACCACAGTGCGGGATGAGATGGGGCAGTGCACAATCAATTCTGGGGGGGCAAAAAAAACAGGAGTGGGCCCACAGAAGTGGGACAATGACACAGTGTGGAGGTCACGGGCAGAGCCACAGCAGCAGCATGGGGCAGACAGTGGCAAAAATGAAAACAGTGTGGAGGTCCGGCAGAGCCACAGCTGCAGCATGAGATCGGCTGGCCCAATCACATTCTGGAGGGGGGCAAAAACGGAGTAGGAACCCAGAGTGGGACAATGACACGTGTGGAGGTCATGGCAGAGCCACAGCAGCGCATGAGGAGGCGTGGCCAATGACTTTTTGGAGGTGGAAAAAAACAGGATTAGGCCAGGTGGGACAATGCACAATGTGGAGGTCAGGGCAGCAGCCACGCAGCAGCATGAGGTCAGACGTGGCCAAGACACAGTGTGGAGGTCAGGCAGCACCCAGCAGCAGCAGGGGGGCAGGCAGTGGCAAATGACCCCGGTGGGGTCCGGCAGCAGCCACAGCAGGCTAGGCAGGCAGTGGCAAAATGACTTTTGGAGGTGGCAAAAAAGGAGTAGGCCCAGAGTGGGACAATGACACGTGTGGGGTACAGCAGCAGACAGCGCACATAGGTCAGGGAAGTGGCACAAATCACTTTCTGGAGGTGGCAAAAAACAGGAGTAGGCCACAGGTGGGAAAATGACACAGTGTGGAGGTCAGGGCGCAGCCACGCAGCAGTGAGGTGGGGCAGTGGCACAATGACATTCTGGGGGGGGCAAAAACAGGAGTAGGCCACAGGGTGGGAAAAAATGACACAGTTTTTGGAGGTCAGGGCAGCAGCCCAGCGCAGCTGGGGTCAGACGTGGCACAATGACACAGGTGGAGGTCCGGGCAGCCCCACGCAGCAGCAAGAGGTCGGCGGTGGCCAATGATATTTGGGATGCAAAAAAGGAGTAGGCCCACCGAGTGGGGAAAATGACACAGTTTGGAGGCCCGGGGCAGCGCCACCCCAGCAGCATGAGGTCAGAATGGACAAACATTCTGGGGTGGCAAAAAACAGGAGTAGGCCACAGAGGGGGCAATAACAGTGGGGGAGGTCATGGCAGCAGCCACAGCAGCAGCATGAGGTCAGGCAGTGGCACAATACATTTGGAGGGGGCAAAAAGGAGTGGGCCCAAAGTGGGACAATGACACGTGGGGAGGTCAGGCAGCAGCCACAGCGCAGCATGAGGTAGACAGTGGCACATGGACACAGTGTGGAGGTCACGGCGAACCCACAGCAGCAGCATGAGGTCAGGCAGTGGCACAATGACATTCTGGAGGTGGCAAAAACAGGGTGGCCAAGAGTTGGCAATGCACAGTGTGGGGGTCCGGCAGCAGCCGAGCAGAGCTGAGGTCAGACAGGGGCCAATGACAGAGTGTGTAGGTCAGGGCAGCAGCCACAGCGCAGTGAGGTCAGGCAGTGGCACAACCCAATTCTGGAGGTGGCAAAAAAGGAGTAGGCCACGAGGGGCCAATGACAGAGTGTGGGGTGGGTGGCAATACCAGCCCCTGGTAAAGATGGTTGGTGGTAGTGGAGAAACGGTCAGCAGATGTGTGGCATCAGGGGGGTGGGGCCCTCAAAATAGTGGTGGGGGCGGTGTTTGAACCCAGCTCATTTCTCCATTTTGGGGGGGGGCCCCATGGGATGTAGTTGACGCCTAAGGCATTGGTGTTTTTTTTTTTTTTGGAAACCCTGGCCTATTCACGGTTCATTTGACAAAGGTCAGTATTCCACATTTCGTGGACAAGGGGTTTTCCCCTTTGGGGAAACGGGGCCCCCGCCGCACTGACACCCCGCTTGATGCCCATATGGCGGGCAAACGTTTTAAACTGCAAACTCGGCAAGTTGCGGCCACCATCCAGTTTGCTGCCCGTAGTCCAGCGGGTCTTCTAAATGGGGTGGCAGGTGTGTCCAAGTAGGCCACCACCCGTTGGTTTAGGGATTTCTACAGTTCCTGCTGTGCTGCTGTGGGGCATCCCCCCTCACTAGGCGGGTGAGGAAACGTCTCGTGACTCCAGATTAGATTTTTTGCTGTTTGGGGCTGGTATGTTTCCCACCCCCCCCCCTTCCCCACAGCGCGGCAGTAGTAGGGGAGCGTGAGGAACCCCTCGGTCGACCCCGTAGAGGAGGGGGGGATGCCCCATAGGCAGGGCCAATATTACGGGGGATTTTCCCCATAGTATTTGAGTTTGTCCTCCCTCTCAATAGCTTTGGGGCAAAGACTCCCCTTTTGGACCGGTAGGGGGTCCAATAGGGGGGAGAGCAGAAGTCTCCCTCTGCCGGGTGTGATATTCGGTGTCATAGCCCGGCAAATAAGCATGTGCGGGCCATTGCACAAGTGACTCGGGGGCTCCCCGCCTCCCTTTCCACTGTATACTGCCCGGTCTTGGGGGTCATCTGCCGTTTTTTCCCCATCTCCATCCACCTCCCCAGCTGTCTGCTCCTCCCCTTTGTCACCTGGGTAGAAAATCCACCATTTTACCCGACAATGCTTCGCTCCAATGTCCCCCTCCTCCTCCATTTCAGTCCCCCTCCGGCTATGTGGCCCCGGATGTAGTTTCCACGTCTCGTCCCTGCCAGACAGATTTTCAGCCTGTTCCGGAATGAAACGTGGAAGACGTTATTCATCCCGTAGTGTGGGGACTGCAAATAAGTCGCCTCCTCGAATGGCCTCAAAAAACGGCAGGTGTCACGCATGAGTGCCCCTGGGACATCAAAAAATTACACGGGGGGTTCTTCGTCTGCCTGGATCATCAAAAAATCGTTAATGGCCCTTTTCTGTTTATACAGTCGGTCCAACTGTGCGGCTGGAATTCCAAAAGGGTGGAACATCGCTATAGGTGTGTTGGGGAAAGGGGTTCTGCTGCTGCAAATGAGGGGTTGTTCCTGGCTTTTTACGAATGGAAAAGTGCTGCACGTTTTCCCGGCCATTTTCAGAAAGTTCTGAAGTCGGTGGAAGACTTCAGGAAAAACCTTTTTCAACCAGATTGAACCCCGTGCGCTGCGGGGCATGGACCCTCCCCCCTCGGTGCGCGGGAAACCCTTTCCTCCATTGTCGTCACCATGTTCCCATTGCAGTTGGGGCGGAGAAAAACCACACACGATTTTTTGCTGCATGAGCGGAGCAGTTCCCCCCTGTGTGAATTCGTTTTGCCGGCAAGCCAGGTGTAAACTGGTGACACCGCTGTGCCCTAACATGTGGTATGATGGGGCAGTACTTGTGGAGGGTGGGTTGGTGGTGGTGTTGGAGGAGGAGGGGGCGGACATGGCGGGAGCAGCGTTTGTAAAGTGGGGAGAAAGCGGGTTCCTGTCCAAGTTGTTGGTGTGCCTGGGCCGGGAAGCAAAATTTACCCCCGTGGGCCGTAAAGGACATGTTTCTGGCCCCGACCCTAGTTACAGCTCCCGCGTCCGCGCTGCCGTGCACCTTTGGAACAAACCCATAAGTTAAGGATGGCCACCTTCTGTTCTACATATTTATGAAGTGCTGGCTACTGCCTTGATGGAAAAGAAAGTATCGGCTTGGAACTCTCAATCTCGGATCGGCGCAAAGCCATTTCGTTCTTGAATGGTGCAGAGTCCACCATTTGGAAAGGGAGGGACTGCATTCCAAAACTTGGGACAGGAAGCTACTGCGTCAGCTCGCTTGACACCTTAGGATGGTGGCCGCATACTGTTGTCTCTTTTGCAATCGCCTCGCTGAACGACAGTGGCGCCTTGTGTAAGCGAGGAACAGGAGCATCTGGACCGGGAGATGATGTCAAAGAGAAAACCCCTCCCTCTGCAGAGGTGGTGGAGCCTTGAATGGCTGCAATGGCAAGCGATGCCACTTGGCGCTGCTGCTGCTGCTGCTGTTGCTGCGGCGGCAGGATGGACCCACATCTGAGCCCACGTTTCTCCTAGGCAACGGATGGTGACGCTGCATGTGTTGAAGCCCAGGGCCGTGGTGGCCAACGTTAGTTCATGGCCACGCTTCACTTTCTGCCTTACAATTTCAACATATAAGCCAATATTCGGCAACCTCCGGTGTCTTAGAAAGGAATGCACACAGCCGAGTATCGGATTTTACCGCCAACGCTCCGCACTGGAGTGACTAATGCCGCCGCTGCCTCGCTGAGCCCCTGTGCTGCTACTTTCTTCGGACCTGCGAAACGGGTTTTTTACCCGTGGCGCTTGGGTCCCTGACCTCACACTGCTGCTATCCTGCTGTTCACGGGCCACACGACCATACTTGGCTGGTGCGCCGCTGCCTGACGCGCAAGCCTGACGACCTCCTTCTCCTACGATGATGAGCCCTTGCCTCACCCGGCTCCCAAGTGCGGTCGTCTACATGACCATCTATTTGTGATCATCGTCACTGCTGTCCTCATCAGCCAGGTTTGGTAAGCCGAGGCTGAACCCCTCACAACTTGGTCCTCCCATGCCCACTCTCACATCTATACTTTGGCCGCCTACTGCAAGAAAGCAGGGGATATTTGACCATTTCTTCGCTGCCAAGTAGCTGCTGACTGCCCTCCTCAAAATTGTTCATCCTCGCTATATTTAAACAATGGCGCTGAGCCCAGACCAATGAGTAGATCTCTGGCTGAGGGAAAACCGGTGGGACAGAGGCGGGTTGAGGACAGGTGAGGGGGCCGCTGATCCGCTCCGGGCCATGCAACTAAGGGTTGTGTCGTCTGACGTTCCCACCGACTCTTGCTGGGGTTGTCAGATGTCATTGGGAAGGAAGTGGATGACCTAGTCAACCAATCAAGAACCATTGGAGCTGAACAACACCGGCGCTAGGATGACAGCGGCAGTTGTGGCCTCACCGAGTGATACCTGCTGTGAGTCCCTTGCTGTGCTGCTACCTGGGCATGGAATGTTTGTGCCTCTGCCACTCGCGGTGAAGAGACTGCCACCTCTCTGTCTGGAACATTTACTGTTAGTTCTAAAAAGTACCATACACTGTTGATCGAAGATATATCTATATGATAAGTACACACCCTGTATTGACGCCAAATGAACACTATAAGAAGCTTGGGGTAACCCTTGGATATAAATTGCGCTCCACTTAATGGGCGGCAGGAAAAAACATGGATTTGTTATGTGCCTTTTAAAAACTCTGGTGTATTTTACTGAATATAAAATAGCACCAAACAGGCTTAATTAAACCGTGGATAGGAATTATGCTACAGAATTTCCTTCTGTGGCGGTGTTGGGTGAAAAAACAAAGTTTCTCTTTTACTGAGTACAAACTGCAGAAACAACGCTTAATTAACCCCTGGATTGAAAAGGGCGGCAAAAGAATTGAGCACACCACAAAATAGTAGCTTTTGTAGGCGTGTTAAAATGGCGTTTTTTACGCTACACAACAAGAGATAAAATTTAAGTAACCTTCGGCTTGTGAATTATGCTACAGGGAAAAAATGTATATATTTTGGCGTTGAAAATTTGACGGTTTCTTGGGGTCAGGACACAGCAAAACAACGTTATTTAAACCCTGGATGTAAATTGTGCCAAACAATTGGGCAACCACCAAATAGTAGTTGTTGCGTGTTACAATTTGCGTTGTTTTCTACGCACACAACAAGAGATAAAATTGTAATTATACCTATCGCTTGTGAATTTTGCTTATAGGGAATAAATGTATGTATTTTGGAGTTGAAAATGACGGGATTATCTGGGGCTTAGCACACCTGCCAAAACAACGCTTAATTAACCCCTGATGTAAATTGCGCAACAAATTGGGCCACCACCAAACTAGTAGCTGGTAGCGTGTTACAGTTGAGTGTTTTTCTACGCCACCACAACAAGAGATAAAATTGTTAATTAACCTTCGCTTGTGAATTAGGCTTCAGGAAAAAAATGTATATATTTTGGCGTTGAAAATGACGGTTTCTTGGGGTTAGATCTCCCTAGCAAAAAAAACGCTTAATAATTAACCTCTGGATGTAAATCTGCGCCAATAAAATTGGGCACCACAAACTAGTAGCTTTGTAGCCGTGTTACAATTGCGTGTTTTCTAGCCACACACAAAGAGATAAAATTGTAATTAACCTTCGCTTGTGAAATTATGCTAAGGAAACAATGTATATATGTTGGCGTTGAAAATGACGGTTTCTAGGGCGTCGCACACCTAGCAAAACAACGCTTAATTAACCCCAGGATGTAAATGCGCCAAACATTGGGCCACCACAAATAGTAGCTTTGTAGCGTGTTACAATTGCGTGGTGTTCTACGCCACACAAAAAGAGATAAAATTGTAATTAGCCTTGCTTCGTGAATTATGCTACAGGAAAAAATATATTATTTGGCGTTGAAATGACGGTTTCTTGGGGGTCAGCACATTCAGCAAATCAACGCTTAACTAACCCTGGATGTTTAAATTGCGCCAAACAATTGGGCCACCACAAATAGTAGCTTTGTAGGTGTTACAATTGCGTGTTTTTTACGACACACAACAAGAGTTAAAAGTTGTAATTACCTTCGCTTGTGAATTATGCTACAGGAAAAAATGTATATATTTTGGGCTATTGAAAATGACGGTTTATTGGGGTCAGCACCCAGCAAAACAACGCTTATTTACCCCTGGATGTATAATTGCGCCAAACAATGCGGCCACCACAAACATGGTAGCTTTGCTAGCGTGTTAACAATGCGTGTTTTCTACACCACACAACAAGAGTTAAAATTGTAATTAACCTTCGTTGTGAATTTATGCTTACAGGATAAATTACTGGTTTTATGGCGTTGAAATGACGGATTCTTTGGGGTAAGCACACCAGCATAACAAACGCTTATTACAATCCTGGATTGTAAAATTGCGCCAAACAATTGGGCACCACAAACTAGTAGCTTTGTAGCGGGGGCGATGGTGTTCATGGGTGTTTTCTACGCAAAACAACAAGAGATAAAAATTGTAATTAACCTTCGCTCGTGAATTATGCTACAGGAAATAAATGTCTATATTTTGGGTTGAAAATGATGGTTTCTTAGGGGTCAAGGCACTCCAGCAAAACAACGCTTAATTAACCCTGGAAGTAAATTGGCATAGGAATTGAGCAAGCCAAAAATTGAGAAGTGGTATTTGTATTGTAAAAACGCTGTTTCTTTAAATGAATACAACAGGAACTGGCTTAGCTCCCACTTGGATATTGAATGTATTTATGCCAGTGCAGTGGAAAGCACCACTGGATTTCAGATCCATACCCCAACAAATTCTGAAATGGAACATTAAGAGATCAGTCTCTGAGACAAGCTGAGACACCCACAAAAAATCGCTGATAATAAAAGCAGTTCATTCAGTGTAGAGCTATCACATCAGCCTACGGCGAGCACTTCCCAGATGAGCACAGTGAGTGGATGTGGAGCTCCCGCGTCGCGCACGACTTATATAGTGCCCCCGCCCCGCGTGACGTCACAGAATCCCGCCGGTCTCTGTTTGGTTCATCTCTGCACATGTCAATGCAGGCTCTGCCCTTCTTCCTCCCAGAGTGCTTTGCCCATGTAGCGCCATGTGCTCGCAGCCATTTTATCTTCAAAAGCACACTTCGTTCTCCGAAGTACCCAACATTCGACTTTGTTCAAGAACCGAAGTTTTCCTGAAATTCTAAACGAATTCCACTTCGTTAGAATCAATTCGCCCATCACTAGAAGCTATAAAATACGTGCTGCACCAATTCTCTGGAACATCCTACCAGTACCTTCAGGCACAATCCTAGCCTTGCAGTTTTAAGAGTGTCTAAAAATTACTCTTCTTTAGGGAGGCCTAAATGATCCCGAATGCAACCCCAGCTTCTACACACCACATTTCTGTCACTCCCTACATTAGGGCACTCAACTGGCACTTATTCTGGTACTATAGATGTACTGTCATGGTTGGAGGTTCACCAAATTTTTATGTACACCTCCCCATACTTATAAAAAACATGGCCGGGCATTGTAATTTAGCACTTCTTCCTTTGTCTCCCTCTGGGAACCACTCATTACTTTAGTAAGCTCTTGCGAGCAGGGCCCTTCACACCTGTGTCTCCCTGTATGCTAGCTGCTACTGTGTAATGTCTGTCCTGTTGTTTGTATAATTATACCCTCTACATTGTAAAGTGCTGCGGAATTTGTTGGCGCTATATAAATAAAGATTATTATTATTATTAAAAATCTATAGCTTCCTACGATTCTAGTGCGCCCCACCTCCCGCACGCCCCCTGAAAACAGGAAACTTACAAAGTGCCGCTTGCGCTTTGTAATGCGCTTGATATTGGCGTACAGGCCATTTAAAAATGTAGCAAATGGGGCTGCGCTGGATATTGAGCTGAAAAGACGCCAGATATCTGGCTCACCCAGTTCAAACATGTCGCCCTTAATGCTTCTTTTGTTGTAAAGTAAATATTAAACACACTATTAGGTCTTTTTGGTGTATCCATTTATCAGTTGCGCTGCACATCATTATCTTACACAATTACGTCATATCCTATGCAGTGTTAGTCAGTGTTATGGCAGTTGTCATCACTGATTGACAGCTAACAATACCAATAGATCCCTTATCCTTGCAACAAACTCATTTATTTGTTTCATTTAATGTATAAATTCTTATATTAAATGGGGTGTGCATTTAACCTCTGGAAAAAATGCATATTGAAACGCACAACCGCCTTGAACCCCTAACACTTCAGTATCACCTCTTTCAGGTCAGATTTCAATTATATATTTTGATATATGGTACACACATATTTTAATATATGGTACACACTATAGAGTTAGGCATTACTAATTATAATACCTTCTATATTGCATGCCCTTATTCATATTGGTAGCCCTGTGCTGTACATGCAGAGACACAATGACTGGAATAATTATGTTATTCAAGTGGTATATGCTTGTCACTGTACCATGCACAAAGTGTAGGGCAGTTCTATATTGACTAGACACATCTGCCCCCATTGTAACACCACCACCAAAGGCTCAGCTGTGGCCAATGCATAGCGCTATCCTTTACGTCTCCAGCATTGTTGGCAGCCATCATTACTGCCTAGAGTAAATCGACTTTCATCACAGAGGGCCACTGGTCTCTTGTCCAGCGTAGATGCTACCTGGCCAATGGAAGACCACAGTGCCTGTGCCTGGTGGTGTGGTCAGGTACACTTGGTAGTTGTCTTGAATGCAGACCATGCTGTAGTAGGGATGTTGCGATCAATGTCTTGAGATTACTTGTTGCCTTCACCTTCCTTAAATGTAGTGGAGTTGCGGTGTGCATTCTCATCTGGTTCATTAGGGCATTGTTTTACAATGAAGCGGTCATCAGTGTGTGATGTAGCCAAAGGATATCCTCTTCTTTGCCTTTCCTTGACTCTTTCAGTCTCTCTGTATCTCTTTTGTAACCTCCTGATGACAATCTGTGAAGATCTAAGGTCAGTGGCGACTTCCATCTGAGAGCATCCTGCTTGAACATCCTGTGAGGTATTGTTGATAAATTGTAAGGTGTTGTCTTGGTCTTTTCATGTCAAAATGTGAACAGCATGATGGGGAGGACTTTTTAAATCTCAATTAAAATCAATTCCCTAAATGTATTGGGTGATTCAGGGATCAAACACCTATTGTGAATTTTGCCCTTATTAGAGATGAGCAAGTTGTGAAAAAAGTGCTGAAACACTGAACAGTTGGACATGTGCATTCTAAAGTTGAGATGATCTGATTTAGTCCATTAAGAAAAAATTCAAGAAATTTTATGTTCATCACCATATTTTAACCAAAAGCCAAATATCCCTAACGTTTTGTGAGTAGTGTGTGTTGTGTTGTGCTGTATAGATGTTTTGCTGTTTTGCAGTTGGCTGATGGGGATCAAAAGTCCAGCAATTAAACTATAACAGACAAGTTGGTATAATTGGTTGAACAATGAAAATATTATGGATGACAGCTGCCAAAGGAAATTTAAAAGTGAACCCAAGCCCAAGAAGAACCTGGCATGGAGTAAAAGACAGCACGCAATGACACAAATATGCTGCACCACCACACTGGTAGGTAGGGCAGGTTTGAGCCTATATAGAATTGAGACTTGTCACCTTTTAAAAGAGCACAGTTTACCGTAGTATGTGTTAGACCTGATTATGTGTAAAAAGCTGATATTTCTAAAAAGAAGAACCCACCAAACTGAGCAATAGAGCATATGGAGTGAAATTTGGGAAATATGATGAGTAGGCCTTTAGGGTTTAGCTGCTAAAACAGTGGCCTTGTTGCATATCTCAGTTGAACATTGAGTTAACTGATGATCAATAATAGTGACATTGCATATTAGGGTTAAGGCACGTAGTCTGAGACATACTTGTGCAGCTAGGGTTTCATTATTGAGCAACAGTACAGTGTTTAATCCCAAGGAACACTAAGGATACCTAAATCTAGTGCTGTGATATGTGTCAGCTCTGTGCTCTAGACAGTTAGAGTAGAAGATTGGTACTACTATGGTCCAATAAATAGAACAAACAATGGGGTCTAGATAATAGCCTAAGGCTAGTGAGGCCCTTTTTGTCAACTCTGGTCATATTAGGCTTTTAAATACAGGACAGTACTTGGGGAGGCTTAGCTAGAACCTTTAAGATTTTAGGGTCAAAGCTAGACTGCCTTGCAATCCTATAAGAGGAGTAAATGGAAGAAAACCCAGTTTATGATGCTTATGTTCTGTTGTAGAAATCTCTATTGCACAGGGTTCTGGATGTGTAGCCTAGGATGCAGGGGACAGATAACTAATATTGATATATTGCAAACTGTGACATTGGGACAGCTGCAATGATAGAAGCATCTTAGGTCAGTTATTACAGAGGAACAATTTTCAAAGAGGGTTCCTTTTTTTTAGGGCACTTTCTTAATGGTTAGATATCTAGGAAAATAATAGGGATAACCAATTCTATTAATCATTCTTGTTTTTGGAGATTATGTGGCTGTATCGTATGCTTAATGTATCACACTTGTGAATAATAGGTGTGGGTAAAATGGGTTAACACTATCTAGAACACAGATGTCAAACACAACGCCCACGGGCTAAATCCGTCCCGCAACCTCATTTTATGTGGCCCACAACAGCACTGCAAAAGAGGCTCATGTAGTAACATTTTATACAGTCTTACAGTAATATTCGGTCCTTTGAGGGCAACCATAATGTTGATGTGGCCCTCTGTGAAAATTAGTCTGACACCCTTGATATGGAAGATTTGTCCTTCTGCCTATAACCATATAATGGACATGAATTATTTGGTAAAAATTAGGTAATTAAATATTCTCAATACCTGAACTACAGGAATAAGATGGTACTAAAATCTAGGTATAGAAAGAAAAGATGTAAACAGCTCAAAGATAAAGGCAGCACTCAGAAGTACCTACCTACAAAAAGACATATTTCCACCATGGGAGTGTTTTGTTGAATGTTATCATTAAGTAAGAACTGCAGGTAAGAGCTAGATAAACTGAGCGCTACTGATTTTACCACAAGCAAGAGTCAAAAAGAAAGAACTTACAAAATACATAGAGGAGTTCTAATAAATAACCCCCATCGTGTCTTTATTCTTCATTCTAGCGGTGATAAGAATGTCAATACTAGAGCACTGCCGAATTAATGCACATTGACATGTTGATGCAGTGCTTTGCTCCTCACTCTCTTTCTCTAAGCATTCTGGGTTTATTTGCTTTTTACAGAAAGAAGCCTTAGCTCTTGTGCCTTTCAAACAAAATATGGAAACACTGCTTCTCCTTTTTGTACCAAACACACAATGGATTTCAAAATTATTGATTTTTACTATCTTTTATGATGTGTTGACAACAAAAGTAAAATCATCTACCTATATTTATTGCGGAATATTACTTGTAGCTTGCATTTTATGGTACAACTCAAATTGTTTTCGTTACTAAGTTATAAAGATCTGTTTATACCTAAAGGAGTCCATCAGTTCAGATCACCTCTTTCCCATTTAGTCAAGTTATTTGCTGCAGTCTTGCTTCTAGGAGTCTCAATGATCAGCTGTTGTCTGTGAGGGGTGAAGAAGCTTCTTTACTGAACTGCTGGGTCAACAAGACTTTAAAGGGAACTCATTAAACTCAATGGGCAGCTTCAAAATCCATTTACTTCAGTGTCTGCTCTACAGTATGTCTTAGCCAAGAGCCTGATTATGAGGAAATGGGCACCATTATTAACATACTAAACAGTGTATGAAGGGGTGAAATGCTTATCAAAGCTGGACCACAGAAATAAGAAAACACGTAGAAATACACAGCCAAATAAAAAAAGGCCCCTTAATTACCCTGCAACAAAATAATATAAAAAAAAACAGTAAAAAACGTACAAATATAATGATCCACCTTCATGAGTCAGTCTGGCTGGAGCACATGCCCATGATAAAGAGTTTATAGGCTAACAACAAATATTTATAATATAAGATAATGATGGATACCCTTGAATGTCAATAGCAAACCAAGTAAAACAATAGAAAACAAATAAGTCGTATATTCAGATTTATTATAAGCTCTGGTTAAAATGTATATAGAGTGTCATGCATATAAATACTGAAAAATAAATAATAATTGACTTTCAATAAATTTTAATAACATACCAAAATTTTGTAAAACAGTATGTTTTATTCCCAGATCCAAATAAACGGCGCAACAAAATGTTGCCTTATGAGCACTGCCACTGTTGGGGCAGTTCTCTTACCCTCTTGGAATGAATCCTTCTTCCTGTATAAAAAGCTTGTTGCTACTGAGGCCAATGATTGACTACCGTGAAGTATGAATGTGTCATCTTCAAATCTTTTAGTACACTCGGGGAGCCCTGGGAGCAGTGGTGGCGCTGAAATGGATTGGCCCTCAGGGGTAAGTTAACTTTTTTTGATAAGGCCCCCTGACTGGCAGATCATTGTTTCAAACTAGCAGAAAACCCCTTTTAGATAAATAAGTGAATTTACTTGTATCTCTTGTTGCATGATCTATGTATTATAATATGCCTACATTAGCTGCGAAACACAAATCTTAGTTCATTGCTCTTTTGTGTATACAGTTTTACATAAGGTGCTTAATTTTCAAGACATTTTGATTAACATAGTAATATCTCCTGAGCTGGACTTCTCTGAGTTTAAGCTAGTTCCAGAGAACATATAAATGTCAAATATGACCTAAAATTGTCAATGGGGTGCCACAGAATAATTCTGGCTACCACAATAGGATTCTAGCATGTAATGTGGCAAAAATCTGCTGCTGATGTCATGTGTCATTTATTATTTTTTAGATACCTTTTGCACCATGCTAGACACCTTTAAAATGTGTCTTGATAAAGAGATGTGGATTTGCCAAGTCAGAAAATGTACCAAAACAGCTTTGAATTTTAAATTTTCACATACAGTATCTGCTGTTATACCTGAAATATAATTTTACAGTCCAGGAGAAGATGTCAAACCTGTTCATTGCATTAGTTATTTTATTCTACTTTGTTTTGGTGAAAAGTCCTATTCAGATAAATAGGACAGTCACAGAAAGTTTTGTAATTAATCTGCTGTGTGGAAATATACTCTTACTATTTTTGGTTCCAACTAAAAATGTTAGTGGTAGCCTTTGTTGTAGATTTGGATTGGGACAATTTTAATAGGACTAAAGCATGTCTTTCATTTTTTTGCATGTCAAATGAATGAAATGTGGATTTTGACATAAGTTCCAAAGTAGAATCTACGGCAAAAGCTGTTGTTTGCACATACCCTAACAATCCATTGCGTTATTAAAAAGACGTATTATATGAACAAGTCTTTACTGGCTAAACAGACAAATTATATTTGCAAGCTTTTAGATTACAAAGACCGCTACATAAGGCAAGTTTAGAATTAATGAGAACAGAGTTCTAAAAGAGAGTACTAAAAGATACTACACCAAGACATTGTACATGGAATGATACACCATTAGGGTAAGCTAAAGCAATAAAAAAAAATTTTTTTGTTACAAATAGAAGAGAAACAGTGGTGTTCCGAAATCTGTGGGCAATCTGCTATAGGGTGTGAAGTGTGTCTATGTAGTGGATCATAAATCGAGATGTTAGACGTAGTCCTAGCAGTCTTGACATGTTCAAAGTGCATCCATGGCACAGCAGAGAATTGCTGCAGTACCCGAGACAACTGATTTTTACTTAAAGAGATTTTCTCACCCCTCTGTTTGACTAACTCACAAGCAGATTCCACTCACTTTGTCTCCTCAGGCTCTGGGTGGTTCTGTAGAGGTGATTAGCATATTCAGCTTCTAACCTGACAAGTACAGGAGAGCTAATCTTCATTAAGCAAAAACTACAGGTGCTGTGAGCACTGAATACAGTGTCCTTATCTTAAACAGATACAAATGTTGTTAAAGTAAATTACTTTTTCTCTGGAGCTCAGTCCTGTCAGTCACATCTGCCCATAGGGATGAGGTCACTGCCTTCTCTTTGCTCTGTCAGCTAATCAGATAACAGACCTCCGTCTGGCATGCAGGTTGGCACAGAGAGCAATATCCAAAAAGACTGAACTGGCTGTAATAGAAATGTGTATATGTGAGAAATACATACATTGTATTTCATAGATAGTTCACCAGTGATCAGGGGACTGTAGATATGGCGAGTACATCTCACGGCCACATGAGTACTTTTTTCACTTATAAGGTGAAACACCTTTGAAATACAGCTTGTGTATTTGTCATATACACACATCTCCATTACAGGCAGGTTATTATTTTGGGATATTGTTCTCTGTGCCATAGAGTTATTTTTTTCACTTATTGTGGTAATTCACCACAATAAGTGAAAAAAATAACTCTATGGCACAGAGAACAATATCCCAAAAGACTGAACTGGGTGTAATGCAGATGTGTGTATTTGAGAAATACACATACTGTAATTCAAAGATAGTTCACCACAATAAGTAAAAAAAGTAACTCTTTAGCACAAAGAGCAATATCCCAAAATAAAAAAATGCTGGTTCAGGAACATGTGTGTATATGACACACACACACTGTGTAGTTGAAAGGTATTTCACCCCAGTAACTATAAAATCGGAAGCATTTGGCACAGAGTGCAATCTAGAGCTGCTGCAGAGAGATCTGTGTACATAAGAGACACAGTGGCAAGTGGCAGAATGTAAATGGCTGGCCTATTTATGGGGCTGTGACGCCACCGAAGCTGGCTGGCTGCTGATTGGCTGCATGTCTGCATGTCATGGCATTGAGGGCGTTCCTTTCTTTATCCCATAGTTCTTTGCCCCATGTCATGACATGTACTCGCAGCTATTTTAGAAAAAAGACGTTTTGTTACCAGAAATCGCCAGGAAATTGGGCTTCATTTAGAATCAAATTTTCCTGAAATTCGAAACGAATTCCACTTCGTCAGATTTGATTCGCTCATCCCTACTAATGACACCCAACTTTTCATCTCCAGCCCAGATATTAATGCTCTACTCTCCTGGATCCCAGAGTGTCTATCGTCCATATCCTCCTTTTTTTCCCTTCCTCCTAAAACTAAACGTGGAGAAAACTAAATTTATCATTTTTACACTATCCCATTCTCCCCACCTGATCTATCACCGTCAATGGCTTTACACTTTCAGCAGTCCCACAAGTCTGTTGCCTTGGAATAATTTTTGAGTGTTCTCTCCCTCTGTACCAGTTGTTAGTCATCTATTGTTGTTGTTGTACCTTGCTTGAACCTATGTTATGTATGTGACCCCCCTCGAATGTACTGTGCCCTGGAATTAATGATGCTTAAAAATAAATAATATTAATAATAATAAATAATGAAAATAATATAATCTGACCTTATTTTTCATTTGTTTTTTCTGTATCATGTTATAGATGACAGTGTGTGAAGGTTCATGTTCCAGCAGGGTTGCTCTTATTAGAGTGGTTGCCCTGTGGTTAGGTAACAAGGGTCGTGACAGGACAAGCAGGGTTAATTAGGACTATTTCCCCTTGGGACCATTTCGATTACCTTTTAGGCTACTACAATTTGGAGGGACAGATTTGGATGCCGGTAAGATCGGTACAATTTCGTTTCCCTCTGTTTATATGGGAGATGTTTTTGTCCAAAGCAACTTCCTTTAAAATTGTAATGCCCTTTAAAATTTGATCATACAAAGACAAGCCCTAAACATAAATTCACTGAATTTAATTCAACAAACATTGTTACTAAATACAATAGTTTTTCCAGTAACCCCCCCCAAAAAAAA
>JAODAL010067895.1:0-17076 GCA_025379985.1 Phyllomedusa bahiana
TGTAAATTTTCGAACAAACAAATTTTGCCAGACAGAGAAGTGAAAGGGTTTCTGCACCGCGAGTGGGGAAATGGCCAAACATTTTCCCGGAAAAGGCCCAGGGCGCAGAAAAGAAGGGGGAAAATCGCGCGGGGTTTACTCGGTGAGGCCACAACTGCCCCTGTCTTTTTGCGGCCTTTTGTTGTTCAGCAACCCCCCAATGGTTCTTGAAATTGGTTTTACTAGGTCATCCTCTTTCCTCCCAGTGACAACTGACAACCCAGCCCAAAAGTCCCGGGGGGAACCCCAGACAAACCCTTTGTTGGGATTTGGGCCCCCCAGCGGGTCGCGGGGCCCTCACCTGTCCCCCAGCCCCCCTCTGTCCCATCCGGTTCCCTCAGCCAGAGATCTACTATGTGGGCTGGGCCTCCGCCACTATATAGCGGGGGATGAACAAAAATTTTAAGGGGGGCAGTCCCCCGGGAGCGACTTGGAGCGAAAAAAAAAGGGGCCAAAATCCCCCGCGTCTTGCCGTAGGGGGCCAAAATAAGAATGTGGAGAGTGGCTTTGGGAAAGGGCATGTTTGGAAAACTCACCCTTTGGAAAACCAAAGGGCCGGTGATGAGGGCGCAAATGACGTTTAAAAAACAAATAGTTGGATGTGTCGGGCCGCACTTGGGGGCCGGGTTTAGGGGAAGGGGTTCAATTTGTCAGGAAAAGAGGACGCAGCTTGGCCCTTTAGGGAGCCAAACCCCCCAAGGGGTTTTTTGGGGGTGGCCGGGGGGGTCGCGGATACAGCATGTGAGGTCGGGGCCAAGGACCACGGGGTAAAAAAAACCCGCTTCCCCAGTTTTCCCAAAAAGTAGCGGGACAGGGGCCCCCAAACGAAGGGAGGGCGGGGGAAGTAAATCAATCAGTTTTTGGGCCGGTTTGGCGGGTTTTTAAATTTCCCAAAACTCCCGGGCCCGGTTTTTGGGCAAGGGTTTTTTGCTAAGACCTGGAAGGGGGGGGAATATGGGTTTTATGTTAAATCTGTAACAGAAAGTTTAAAACGGGGCCCGGGGGCTAACCCTTTTGGGACCCCGGGCCCCGCTTTTAACACATCGCGTAAACCCTCCGGGGGGGGGCCTGGGAGAAACGTGGTTTTTTTGTGGTGGTCCACCTGCCGCCGCAAGCCCGCGCCCAGTGGCACGCATGCCCTTGTTTCTACTCATGGCGCCGCATCTTCAGTGAGCGATTGCAAGAGACACAGTATTTTTCCAAACCCTTTTAAAGGGTGCAGCCGTACCTGTCCTGTCAATTGTTGGTACTGCATCCTCCCTTTAAAAATGGTGGACCTGCACCGTTAAGAACTAATGGCTGTGCCGAGCCGAGATGGAGAGTTCCAAGCCGTAATTTTTTTTCCCAAAAAGGCAGTACCCGGCCTTCAAAAAATGTAGAACAGAAGGGGGGGGTCAGCCCTTTGGCTTATGGGTTTGTTCCAAGGTGCAGGCAGCGCGAGTTTTGGAGCTGTAACTAGGGGTGGGGGCCGTCTGTCCTTTAGGCCCCAGGGTGAATGTGCTTCCAGCCCAGGCACACAACAATTTGGGAAGGAGAGCCGTTTTCCCCTCCCGTTTTAAACTGTGCCCTCCCCCAAATTCCCCCCCTCCCTCCACCACCACCACCATCTCAGCCTCCACAAGTATGCTCCATCATACCACATGTGTAGGGCACACGTGCACGCATTTCACCTGGCTTGCCTCGGCGAAACAAGTACCAGGGGGAACTGTCCGCTCATGCAGAAAGAAATCGTGTGTGGCTTTCCCCGCGCCAATGCAAATGGGAACCATGGTGCGGACAAGGGGAGGAAAGGGGTGCCCCCGGCTGCACGGGGGAGGGATGGCCAATGCGCCCGCATGGCGCACGTGTTCAATTTGGTTGTAAAAAAGGTTCCCTGAAGTCTTCACCGATCTTCAGAACATTCTGAAAATGGCCGGGGAAAACTGTGATGCCTTTATCCATTTACAAACCAAACCCCTCCCGATTGCCGGCAGAACGGCCTCCCCCAAAACACTTGATATGCGTGTTTCCCCCCGCGAATTCCAGCCTGCACATGTTGGACCCTGTATGAACAGAAAAAGGGCCTTTAAACATTTTTTGATGACCAGGCGGGCAAAGTACTCCCCTGTGAAATTTTTGAGTCAGCCAGTGGAGCTCATGCGTGCACCTGCCTTTGTTGGGCATTCGAGGAGGGACGTTATTTGTCATCCCGGACTAGGGGATGAAAAACTCTTTCCCACTGCTTCTTTCCCTGGAACAGTGCTGAAAAATCTGTCGGGCAGGGATGGAGACGTCGCGACTACATTTTGGGGCCACATAGCCCGGTGGGGGACTGAAATGGAGGAGGAGGAGGAGGGGGGGCTTTCGGGGCAAAGCATTGCGGGTAAATGGTGATTTTCTCCCCGGTACAGAAGAGGAGCAGGAGAGCTGGGGGGAGGTGGATGGAGATGGGGGAAGAGGGCGATCCCCCAAGCCCGGGCATATACAGGGAAATGGAGGAGGGAGCCCTCGGGTCATTTGTGAGATGGCCGCAGCATGCTTTTTTGCCGGCTAGGACGCGAATATCGATCCGGCAGAGGGATGATTTTGGGGCTCTCCCCCCTATTGGCCCTCGCTACCGGTCCAAAATGGAGCCTTTTTCCAGCATTGAGGGGGAAGACAAAACTCAATACAAAGGGGAAAATCCTCCGTAATAGTTGGGGGGCCCTATGTGCGGCTGTCCCTCCCTTGACAGGGTTTTGGGGGGGGGGGCCCCGCGCTCCGTATACTGCCGGGGCCCCGCTGGGGGGAAGGGGGGGGGGTAGGAGCAGTACCAGTCCATAGTAGTAACCTAATTCTGGGTCACTGATGAAAGGTTCCCTTACCCGCCTATTTAGAGGGGAGTGCCAGCAGCGCAGGACCTGGGCCGTCCGAACCAAAGGTTGTGGTACTTGGTAGCACTTTCACCTCGTTAGAAAAATCCGTGGACTATGGGACCAAATGGTGTGTGGGGCCGCAATTGCCGAGTTTGCGTGGAGGTGTCCCGCCCGGCCTAGTGTGGCATCAGAGGGGGGGTTCGTGCGGCGGGGGGGCCCTCGTTCCCAAGGAGAACCGCTTGTCCAGGAAATGTGGAAGACTGACCTTTGTAAAGAGAATGGGGGTTGGGCGGCCAGGGTTTCCACAACCAAACCTTAGGGGTCTCGGGGTTTAAAATACCTGCCTCGCCCCCATTCTGATGCTGCCACCCTGAGCCAACCCTCTCTGGTTTCTCCTCTGCCTACCACCTCTTTACCCGGGACTGGGATGCCACCCACCTCAACCTCTGTCATTGTGCCACTCTATGACCTCATGTGCTCTGCTGTTTCTGTTGCCGTGACATCCCACTTTTCATTTTGCCCCTGTCTGACCTCAGGGCTGTGGTGGCCCTGTCCCCCGGTCATTGTCCCCCTGCCTGACCTCATGCTGTGCCCGTGACCTCCCCTCTCAGTCATTGTGCCCTCTGCTGCTCCTCCTGTTTTGCCACCTTCCAGAATTCCAATGTGCCACTCTCTAACCTCATGCAGCCTGGACTCCTGCCGTGCCCTCCACACTGTGTCCATTGAGCCACTGCCTGACTTCATGCAGCTGCCCGCCGTGACCTCCGCTCTCATCATTGTGCCAGTATGTGGCATCCTCCTGTTTTTTCCCACTCCAGAATGTCATTGTGCCACTGCCTGATCACATGCTGCTCTGTCGTGACCTCCACACTGTGTGATTGTGCCCACTCTGTGCCTAATACTGTTTTGCCCGCCTCCAGAATCATTGTGCCACTGCCAGATCTCATACTGCTGCCGCCGTGAACTCCACACTGTGTGATGTGCCACTCTGTGGCCTAAATACGTTTAGCCGCCTCCATAATGTCATTGTGCCACAGCCTGATCTCAACTGCTGCCGCCGAGACATCCACACTGTGAGATTGTGCCACTCCGTGGCCTAATATTGTTTTAACCTCCTGCCAAATGTCATTTGCCACTGCCTGATCTCATGCTGCTGCTGTCGTGACCTCACACTGTATCATTGTGCCACTCCTGTGGCCTAAGTACTGTTTTTGCCGCTTCCAGAATGTCAATGTGCCACTGCCTGATCTCATGCTGCTGCTGTCGTGACCTCCACACTGTATCATTGTGCCATCTCTGTAGCTTCCTCCTGTTTTGCCACCTCCCAGAATGTCATTATGCCACAGCCTGACCTCATACTGCTGCCGCCGTGACATCCGGGATCTCATCCATTGTGCCACTCTGTGGCTTCCTCATGTTTTGCCACCTCCAGAATGTCATTGTGCCACCTCTCTGCCTCATGCTGCAGGCTGTGACACCTGCCGGCCCTCCACACTGTGACATTGTGCCCAACTGCCTGAGCCCCCCCTCCTGTTTTTTTTTTTGTTTGTTTCTGCTGCCGCCTTGACCTCCGCTCTCAGTCCATTGTGCCTTTCTGTGGCTTCATCATGTTTTGCCACCTCCAGAATGTCATTGTGGCACTGCCTGATCTCTACTGCTGCCTGCCGTGACCTCCACACTGTGTGTTGTGCCACTCTGTGCCTAATACTGTTTTTAGCCCGCCTCCGAATGTCCATTGTGCCACTGCCTGATCTCATACTGCTGCCTGCCGTGACCCTCCACACTGTGTGATTGTGCCACTCTGTGGCCTAATACAAGATTGGCCTCCTCCAGATGTTTCATTGTGCCACAGCCTGAATCTCTACTCTGCGCCCGTGACCTCCACACTGTGTATTGTGCCACTCTTGTGGCCTACTACTGTTTAGCCGCCTCCAGAATGTCATGTGCCACTGCCTGATCTCATACTGCTGCCGCACGAGACCTCCACATACTGTTTAGCCTCCTCCGAATGTCAGTGTCCACTGCCTGATCTCATACTGCTGCCAGCCGTGACCTCCACACTGTGTGATTGTTGCCACTCTGTGGCCTAATACTGTTTTGCCGCCTCCATAATGTCATTGTGCACCTGCCTGACTCAAGCTTGCAGCTGTCGTGACCCCACACTGTATCATTGTGGCCACTCTGTGGCCTAATACGTTTTGCCGCCACCAGAATGTCATTGAGCCCACTTCTGACCTCATACTGATTCCGCCGTGACCTCCGCACTCAGTCATTTTGCCACTCTGTGGCTTCTCGTTTATTGCCACCTCCAGAATGTCATTGTGCAATGCCCTGACTTAAGCCTGCTGTGGCTGCCGCCGCTCCACCTCCACACTCTGTCCCCACTAAAGGTTGCCACCTGAGCTCTCAGCTTGTTTTTTTTTCCAGCATTCGCTGGCATAACTTTATCAGTCTACATTCCCACTTCAGGATTTTTTTGGTCAGTTTGCCCTCTTAAGTGCCCAGGGAATTTTATAGTGAGCATTCATAAGAGCGGCGTGCAGTCATCTCGTGTTCATACTAAAACACAAAATTGTAATGCTAGACCTAACCAAGCTCCACTGCATATTTAAGCTGCACAACGTTTCTACAGCACTCCTGCAGGCTCTTGAAGCCTGGAAAAGCGCTTTTAACGCGATCGTTGCGGAGTAAATTTGTGATGAATTTTAATATTATAATAAATTTTAAACGTAAATAAATTAAAAAAATAAATTAGTAAAAAAATAAAAAAAATAAAAATAATAAAATAATAAAAAATAATTAAAAAGTATAAATATATTAAAATAAAAAAAAATAAAAAAAAAAAAAAAATTTATAATAATAATAATTAAGTAAATTATAAAAAAATTATAATAAAAAAAAAAAAAATAAATATTAAAATTTAATTGTAAAAAAAAATAATAAAAATGTGTAAAATAAAAAAAAAAAAAAAAAAAAATATATAATAAAAAATTAAATAATAAAATTTAAATAAAATAAAAATAAATATAATAATTTAAAATAAAAATTAAATAAAAATAAAATTTTTATAAATTAATATATTATATAAAAATTAAAAAATAAAATATTATATAAATTTAAAAATAAAAATAAAATTTTTTTAAAAAAACATAATAAATATGTTATAAATAATAATTTAAAAAAAAATAAAAAAATAATAAAATTAAATAAAAATAATATTATATTATTGAAGTAAAAAAAAAATTTAGGTATAAAAAAATAAAATTATAAAAATTAAAAAAAAAAATAAAAATAAAAAAAAAAAAATTAAAATAATAAAAAAAAAAAAAATATAAAATAAAAAATAAATGGTTATTAATAAAAAATAAATTAAAAAATTAATAAAATGTAAATAATAAAAAAATTATTGTAAAATAAAAAATTAAAATAAAAAAAAAAAAAAAAAATTAAAAAATTTAAAATATTAAAAAAAAAAAATTAAAAAAAAAAAATAAAAAAAAAAGTAAAAGGTAAAATGTATAAATATAAATTGTATTTATAATAAATTATATATTTAAAAATATAAAAAAAAAAAAAAAAATATAAAAGTAAATAAATAAAATAATAAAATAATGTCATTTTTATTATATAAAAAATATAAAAAAAATTAAATAAAAATAATTATTAAAATGTTAATAATAAATATAAATAATTAAATAAAAAAAAATTAAAATAAAAATAAAAAATAAAATAAAATAAATAAATAATTAAAATAGAAAAAATTTTAAAATAAAAATAAAAAATAATATAAAATTAAAAAATAATTAAAAAAATAAATATAATTATAAAAATTTAAAAATTAATATTTATGATATTAAAAAAATATATATGTAAAAATAAAAAAAAAATATAAAAAAAATTAAAAATAAAATTTATATTAAATAAAAAATAATAATAATTAAAAAAAAATTATAAAAAAAAAATAATAAAAAATAAATATAAAAAAAATAGTTAAATAAATAATTAAAGTATAATATAGTAAAATTTAAAAATTAAAAATAATTTTTAAAATAAAAAAATTAAAAATAAAAATAAGTAAAAATTTAAAAAATTAAATAATATTAGTTGTAATATAGTTAATTAGAGTAAAAATTAATTATTTAAAATAGTAAATGTATTTTTTAAAAAAAAAAAAAATAAAAAAGTTAAATGTAAAAAATATTAAAAAATAATTATTATAAAAAAAAATTGGTATAAAAATAGTATTTAAAATAAAATAATTATTAAAAATAAATAAAAAATAAATTTTTTAAAAAAGTTTAAAATTCTTGTATTGGAATTAATTAAAAAAAAAAAAAAAATTAAAAAAAAATAATAATATTAAATAATAAATTTAAAATAAAAATAAATTAATAAAATAAAATATTATAAAAATTTTTTATAAAATTTATATAATTTTAAAAATAAATAAAAATTAAATATAAAATATAAGAAAAATTTTTAATTAAAAAAAAAATTAATATAAAAAAAAAATTAGTTTTTATAAAAAAAAAAATTAAAATAATTATTATTAATAAATAATAAATAAAATAAAAAAAAAATAAATTTAAAAATAAAAAAATAAAAAATAAAAATAAAAAAAAATTTCGGAACGAAACGAATTTTGTCGAAAATTCGCGAAGTTCCGAATCGAATTTTGAGAATTCGCCCATCCATCTAGTCATGTTGCCTCACAATATTTAAACATGGCTGAGAAGTCGTATTTATAATTTTTTGGGGTCATGTTCTGTGAGATACACAAGAATCATGTCCTTTGGAACAGAAATGTGGCTTCTAATGGCATTTCTCCTTCACCATTTTTAACAGTGGCTGAAAGTCATATTTATAATTTTTTGGGTCATGTGTGCTGTGCGATATACAGCAATAATCATGGCCTTTGAACAGAAATGGGCTTCTAAGTGGCATTTCTCCTTCACAATTTAAACATGGCTGAAATCATTTTTATAATTTTTGGTCATGCTGCTTTGAAATGGAGCAATACACAGTATTCTAAAAAATTGTGTTTCTAATAGACATTTATTCCTTCACAGTTTGTCAAAAGTGGCTCATGGGTAATGATTTTGAATTTATGGGGGCATTTTGCTTTGACATGCAGCTATACTACAGTCCTAATCTAAAAAATGTTGTTTCTAACAGACATTGTTCTTTCACAATGGTCAAGAGTGGCTCCAAGGGTGATGGTGCGTCAAAAACAGGAATAGGTAGGACACTGTTAATGGACACATATTGCAAAATAATTGTTTTACAAATCTTTAAACATAGCTATCATTCCTTTATTGAGACAACCCATTTAATACAATTAAAATAGAGAAACAAAGACATGGGGATTCATCCGATTTAAAATTTTTTCCTAAATTAAAGTAACTAAAAAAACTTGCATGTACAAAATAGCTTTAATAAATTCCTCTGAATTGTACAAGGGAGTACAAAACTTGACCAGATTAGGTTATTCAGAGGACATGAGTATGAGCACGGACAGAGAACAAAGTACAGAACCATTTTCCTCATCACGTTGATTAAAATGAAGAAAAAGAATGCCAAGATAAAGGGCATCCTGGGTGTAACAGGAGCGTTAACCACCAGTTTTCCTGTAAGCTCAACTTGGTCCACACTCATAACGGAGGGTGCAAGCGCTACCCAGTATTGACTGTGTACTGAGGAAGGCTGAGTTCCACACTTCCGCTTCGCACACTGTCTTCAGCACGACAGTTTTCTTGTTGCTGCGTCCATCAGGGCAATTTTAACCAGCGAGTTAATAATACGGACGCCTGCCTGGGCTCTCACCGCACCCACTGTAACTCCCGGCCCTGGGTCATAGCTGTGGCCCCAGGACAGTATAGTCAATGTCCCAGTGAAACTAAAATGGTGGGTTGGAAAGACTCCTTTTTTCTGGCACTTTTTAATCTGGGGTTCTGCAGTTGGGCTCAGCTGTGGCCCAGACAGGTATAGTCAATGTCAGTGAAACTAAAATGTGGTTGAAAGACTCCTTCTTCCGCACTTTATTAAAATGTGGGGGTCATGCATGTTTGGGGCTCATGCTGCTGGCCCAGGACAGGTCTAGTCAAATCCAGTTCAACTAAAAGGTGGTTGAAAAGACTCCTTTTTTCCGCACTTTTTAAATGTGGGGGTCAAGCGGTTTTGGGGCCTCATGCTGTGGCCCAGGACAGGTATAGTCAATGTCCAGTGAAACAAAATGGTGTTGAAAAGACTCCCTTTTTCCGGCACTATTTTAAATCTGAGGGGGGATATGCAGGTTTTGGGGCTCATGCTGAGCCCAGGACGGTATAGTCAATGTCCAGTGAAAACTAAAATGGTGGTTGAAAGACTCCTTTTTCGGCACTTTTTAATCTGGGGGTTAAGCAGTTTGGGGCTCATGCTGGGGCCCAGGATAGTATAGTCAATGTCAGTGAAACTAAAATGTGGTTGAAAGACTCCTTTTTCTCGGCACTTTTTAAATCTGGGTGATGCAGGTTTAGGGGCTCATGCTGTGGCCCAGGACAGGTATAGTCAATGTCCAGTGAAACTAAAATGGTGGTTGAAAGACTCCTTTTTCCGGCACTTTTTATGTGGGTCATGCAGGTTTGGGTCATGCTGTGGCCCCAGGACAGAATAGTCCAATGTCCAGTTCAACTAAAATGGTGGTTGAAAGACTCCTTTTTTCGGCACTTTTTTTAAATGTGGGGTCCATGCAGGTTTGGGGATCACTTCATGCTGTGGCCCAGGACAGGTATAGTCAAAGTCCAGTGAACTAAAATGGTGGTTGAAAGACTCCTTTTTCCGGCACTTTTAAATCTGGGGGTGCAGGCAGTTTGGGTCTCATGCGGCGTTCCAGGACAGGGATATTCAATTCATTCAAGTAAAAGATGTTCAAATCAAACTGCCTTCTGGCACTTTTTAATTTGGGTGATCAGGATTAAGGGTCATGCTGTGGTACAAGACAGGGATCAGTGAAGGTGTTGTTTTTTTTTTCCTTGGCTTTTATAACCTTAGTGTTGCCTAAATGTAGCACGTAACCATTTGACTGTTGTGGATGTTAATTCCAGCTTTCTCCAAGCCCTGTTTGGGTGTAAAGAATGATGGTGTTGTTGCTCTCCCATAGACTTTAATGGTCATCGCTTCAAATCGACTGCTTCACTAACGAAAAAACCTTATCGAACTTGGCCGACTATCAATATTCCTCCGATGTCGAATAGCCAACGGAATCGCTACAACACGATTCATGAGTCTCAGCCGGTAGTCCCAAACTCTGCAATCGGCATGAGCAAGGCTCGTTGGTCGCACGATCTAGGTAACGCTGATTAAGATACCAGCACAGTAACGACCCGCGGCTTGTATTCCGTCCGAATCCAACGTTTCGGGGGAAGACACCCCCCTTTCTCAGCGTGGGAAGTGCTTAGTTGTTGTAGCTTTATACTGATGCTCCAACGCATACCAACAATGTATCAAACATTAAAATACCATGAACTCTTAATTCTAAACTCTTCGAACCTTTATTGGTACTATACTTATCATGTTCTACACATATTTCTAAGATAAACTAAATATGTTTACCGAAGACTAATACATCTCTATTATTTAACTAACTAAACTAAAAACACTTACGGACTATTCTGCCGCTCACATATATTCTATAAGAATACGCTTCAGATCAGATCAGATCAGAGATGTGGTGTCCATTTTCAAAGAAGTGTCTCGCTACTGTTGACTCTCCGAATTTCCTTCCTTTTTTACCTTTAGATTGCTCATCTTTCTCCCGGGGACCCATTTTTTCCATTTTTGATTTATATAAAGGAATCTGAGATTTATGTCCGTTAAATCTCACTATGGCAAGACCTCGACGTCTGTCCCACATAACCATTGCCACACGGGCATTTTAATAGATAGATAACACCGGTGGTAAGACAATGATAAGCTTTGGATCATAATGGGATATCCCTGGGAGGGATGAGCAATCATATCTCCTCTGATAATACCATTACAATTCTGGCATGACAAGCAAGGGAAAGTCCCTTTTCTTTGTGTAGCCAGAAAACTCTGTTTGGAATTTTTCTTTCTTAGATCAGAATGTAACAATATTGAAGCCAACGTTTTTTTTCCTCTTTGATATATGAACCTCGGGTTCTCTCGAAAGAGGTCTCAGAATTTGGAGTCAGCTTGCATAATATGCCAGTATTTACAGATAGTTTTCTTTATTAACCTGGCATGACAGTCATAGACCACACCCTCATAGATTGTAAGCTCTCGCGAGGGCCCTCACGCCTTGTGTCTCATCTGTAAGTAGCTTTCACTGTGTAATGTATGTATTTTGTCTGTAATTAAACACTCTTACATTGTAAAGTCTGCAATTTTTTGGCGCTATATAAAATAAAGATTATATTAGTGATGACGATTACTTGACTATCGTCATCGGGTCGATAGTCGATATCGGCAATTATAAAGACGATTTCCGATAGTCGATAATAGATTATCGCCGATGACCATTAAAGTCTATGGGAGAGGAACAACACCTTCATTATTACACCCAAACAGGGCTGGAGAAGCTGGAATTAACATCCACAATGTCACGTCAAGGGAGGTGCAGTGAGCCCTAACTGGAACCCAGCCCACTGTCCCTGCCTATTTGACGTGCTACCCTAGGCGGGCGGCAGACGGCAACTGGGCGACAGTCCCTGGTCTGCTAAAGTGCTGGGGCCGTGAGAAGCAAGAATAGTCAAACAGTCCAGGTCAATATCAAATAGGAACGCCAAGCCACAAATCAGAACCAGAGGAATAAACGTAAAAAAGCCGAGGTCAAGAGCCAAACGGAAGCAAAGCACAAAATCAGGAGACAAGCCGGAGTCAGGAGAACAGGCCGAGGTCAGGTATACTGGTTAGCAAAACAACAAAACAAAGAGCAAGAAACACAAGGTAGCCAGGAATATCACAGGCGCAGCAGTCAGCTTTCAGGGAGCTTTAATGGGATTCCTGGATACCGCTCCTGCAGCTGATTGGAGTGGCCACCGGCTCCTCCCATTGGCTGGTGCACTCGCCCCCTGTCAGGAGTGGCTGGGCGTCTGTCACTCACAGAGCTGTCAGCAGCAAGTGTATCAGGGAGGGAGCGCACATCAGCTGTTGCAGCCTGTCTGCTGTCTGAGCACAGCTTAGCCCTGACACACAACAGTCAAATGGATACGTGCTACATCAATGGCCTCACACTTAGGTTATAAAAGCCACAGAAAAGAAGTCACAGACCATTCACTATCCCTGTCTTGTACCACAGCATGACCCTTAAACCTGCATGACCCACAAATTAAAAAGTGCCAGAAGGCAGTATGATTTGAACCATCATTTTACTTGAACTGGACATTGACTATACCTGTCCTGGGCCACAGCATGAGCCCCAAACCTGCATTACCCCCAGATTTAAAAAGTGCTGGAAATAGGAGTCTTTCAACCACCATTTTAGTTTCACTGGACATTGACTATATCTGTCCTGTACCCCAGAATGACCATTAAACCTGTCTGACCCACAGATTAAAAAGTGCCGCAAAAAGGAGTCTTTCAACCACCATTTTAGTTTCACTGGACATTGACTATACCTGTCCTGGGCCACAGCATGAGCCCCAAACCTGCATGACCCCCACATTTAAAAAGTGCCGGAAATTGGAGTCTTTTAACAACCATTTTAGTTGAACTGGACATTAACTATATCTGTCCTGTACCGCAGTATGACCATTAAACCTGTCTGACCCCCAGATTAAAAAGTGCCGGAAAAAGGAGTCTTTCAACCACCATTTTAGTTTCACTGGACATAGACTATCCCTGTCCTGGGCCACAGCATGAGCCCCAAACCTGCATGACCCCCAGATATAAAAACTGCCGGAAAAAGGAGTCTTTCAATCACCATTTTAGTTTCACTGGACATTGACTATACCTGTCCTGGGCCACAGCATGAGCCCCAAACCTGCATGACTCCCAGATTTAAAAAGTGCCGGAAAAAGGAGTCTTTCAACCACCATTTTAGTTTCACTGGACATTGACTATACCTGTCCTGTACCACAGCATGACCCTTAAACCTGTTTGACCCACAGATCACAAAGTGGCACTATGCTATTTTGTACAGTGACTGTCATTTAGTATATTTTTTGGTAACTGACATTTGTTTACATAATTTATTTAGGGACGTTTTATTTATAGTTTTACATTCTAATCATTTTGCTTTTTTTTCAAGTGTGATAACATACAACATACACCCCTCCCTGCAGTTTTTAAAGGTATTTTTTACACGTGTAGATGTGTTAATTCGTCCGCACCCCCCATAAGTAATACAAATGTCCTAATCATCCCCAAAACACTTCTTAGTTGAGAAGACATTTGCCCTCCTGGCTTCCGAGAGTGATTCAGCCAATCAATTCAATGGTTTCATTTTTCCTCCAAATCTTTCTTCAGTGATTGGGGACAGACTCCCCTGGATATCAAATGATGCGAACCCATAGTGACTCCAGCCCCAGAAAATTTTAAGCCTCAAATTGTGCAATTTGTGTCCAGCCCTGGAGCCCTTTTTGACACTACTTAACCTCACAGAAATCACCTTTTTCAAAATCTGATTTTTTAGAGAAATTTGAAGCTCTCCTGATTGCCCCTAACGGTGAGAGCCAGTGCTGCCGTCAGCCATCTGTTAAAACGGAGGTCCAGCTGCCAGGGCCAGACTTACAGTGGGTGCGGTGAGAGCCCAGGCTAGCATCTGTCAAGCTATTAACACGCAGGTTCATCTGCCAGGGCCGGAGTTACAGTGGGTGCGGTGAGAGCCCAGGCTGGCGTCCGTCATCTATTAACACGGTAAAAATGCCCTTATGACGCAGCAACGAAAACAGTCATGCTGAAGCAGAGTGCGGAAGCGGAAGTGTGAGGTAAGACCTCCAGCCTTCCTCAGTACACAGTCAAGACCTGGGTAGCGCTTGCCCCTCCGTATGAGTGCGGACCAATTGAGCTTCACTTGGAAATACTGGTGGTTAACGCTCCTGTTCCACCCAGGTGTCCGTTTTCTTGGCATACTTTTTCTCATTTTACTCAACGTGCTGGAGAAAATTGTCTCTGTTCTTTGTTCTCTGTCCGTGCTCAATACTACTTGTCCTCTAAATAACCTACATCTGGTCAAGTCTTCCTGTACCTCCATTGTACAATTCAGAGGAATTTTTTTACCAGCTATTTTGTACATGCAAGTTTTTTAGTAGTTTAATTCTAGAAACACATTTTTAAAATAGGATGGAATCCCACCATGTCTTTGTTTCTCTTTTTTTTAATTGTATTAAATGGGTTGTCTCAATACAGGGATTGCTAGCTATGTTAAAGATCTTGCAAAAACAAGTCATTTTGCAATATGTGTCCATTAACAGTGTCCTACCTATTCCTGTTTCTGACAGCACCATCACCCTTGAGCTATTCTTGACAAATGTGAAGAACAAATGTCTGTTAGAAACCACATTTTTTACAATAGGACCTGTAGTCTAGCTGCATTTCACAGCAAAATGCCCCCAAAAATTCAAAACATGACACATGAGCCACTTTTGACAATTGTGAAGAAAAATGTCTGTTAGAAACAACATATTTTTATAATAGGACCTGTAGTATAGCTGCATGTCACACCAAAATGCCCCCAAAAATTCAAAACATGACCCTTGAGCCACTTTGACAATTGTGAAGAACAAATGTCTGTTAGAAACAACTTTTTTTTATAATAGGACCTGTAGTATTGCTGCATTTCAAAGCAACATGACCCCAAAAAATTATAAAAATGACTTCTCAGCCACTGTTAAAAATTGTGAGGGAGAAATGCCACTTAAAAAGCCACATTTCTGTTCCAAAGGACCACGATTATTGCTGTATCTCACAGCAACATGACCCAAAAAATTATAAATATGACTTCTCAGCCACTATTAAAAATTGTGAGGGAGAAATGCCACTTAAAAAGCCACATTTCTGTTCAAAAGGACCATAATTATAGCTGTATCTCACAGCAACATGACCTCAAAACCATTGACAATGCGCAAACTTCTAAATATAAAGTGTGTACATGGAATACGGAAACCTTGCTGTCTTTTACAGTCTCCACACCGCAAAACCAGCAAAATGAGCTGTTGGGAACTGAGAATAAAAATTGCAGTAAGAAATGATCATTTTAAAAAACATTTTTCAAGAGGACCATTTCTGTTTGAAGAGGAATGTGAAGTAGACCGGCAACTAATCGGTGACCTCGGCAATTGGGGCCACAACATCATCAGAGACCCAGCCTGATTCTCATGATGAAAGTCAAACGATCCACATTATCTGTGGAAAGCCAGATGCATTTGTCTGTAATGACTCCTCCAGCTGTGCTGAAGGTCCGCTCAGATATGACGCTGGCTGCTGGGCAGGACAACACCTCTATGGCGTGGCGAGCGAGCTCGGGCCATTCGTCAATTTTGGATACCCAGAAGTCTATTGGGTCCGGAACACATACAAAAACATCGGTGTTGAGACGCAGATAGTCGTGCACCATGATCTTAAGCTGGTCTCTGTGTGTTGTATGTGTGCCCTGCATTGCATGTGTTGGTGAAGTGGTAAATAAAGATTGCCAAAGGTCACCCATTAGGCTTCTGCCACCTTGCCGGCTGCTGCTGCTGCCGCTACGTCTACTTGGCACTCTACTGCTGTCATGTCGCTGACGTTGTTCCACCGTGACATTTGAAGAACGTGAAGCAGTTGCAACAGATGTCTCCAGTTGATCAATCAGCAGGTCTCCATTTCCTGCATTTTACTCTCTATTTGGGTGGGTGGAAGGAAAGTGCTGAGTTTTGTTTTGTACCGGGGATCCAGGAGGGTGGCCACGCAGAAACTGTTGTTCATTTTGATGGCCTTAATGCGAGGCTCATGTTGGAGGAAATGGAGCATCCAAGCACTCATGTGAGAGATGGAGCCTTGATTTCCCAAGCCTCTGGGTCGAAGGGCACTAGCAAACTGATCTTCCTCCTCCGCCTCAAATTCGCGCCAACCTCTTTCCAAGGCAGGGACGTCGTCGGTAACGTCGGTGTCTAGGAATAACTCCTCCTCTTCCTCCGCTTCCTCCGGCACAGCTTCAACACAGCCCTGACTTGCCTCAGATGATGCACCCTGAGAGCTGATGCGCTGCCGTGCTCTAGCCCTGGACCCCGAACCACTGCCTAATAAAGACCGATAAAATTGAGAAACTGTCGGGCCTTGTGGATTCGACGTACAGAAAGGCTCCGTGTCCGCATCTGTGTCCGTCTTCTCCTCCGTCGCTGGGGGGGAACTGATGTTTCAGAGTGTCCAACGATCGTTCCAGAACTAAGATCACCACAATGCTCATGCTGACAAGGGTATCGTCCGCACTGACCATTTTGGTGGCTTCTTCAAAACTGGCAAGGATGGTGTAGAGCTCTTTCACCTGCCTCCACTCTCGGTGGCTCAACACCCCGAGGTCCGCACCGCTGCTTGGCGGGCCATGTGTCACGTCGTACTGCGTAATGGCGTTGCTCCAGCCTACCGATCTTAAGGGCGGCCAGCAGATTTCGCCCGTTATCGCACACCACCTTGCCTGGCACAAGTTTCTTGTCACCCAGCCAGCGCTCGGTCTCGTTGCGGAGAGCCGTCCACAGCTCCTGACCTGTGTGTGGACGGTCTCCAAGACAGATTAATTTCAACACAGCCTGGTTTCTCTGGGCCCGTGATGCCACCAGAGGACCGTGGGGGAAAGAGCCCTGCACCATCCCTGCGGTTTTGAAGAGCGTGCGCCGAGCCTGAGAGCCACCGTCACCCCCAGAGAAATCCACCCAGCTCACCCAGTGAGCTGTCACTGAGATATAGCGGCCTTGGCCGTGCTTACTAGTCCATGTTTCGGTGGTGAGATGACTTTTCCGACACAGATGCAGACAACGCGCTCGAAATTTTAGATGACACGTGGCTGGCCAGGGCAGGGACGGCTTTTCTGGCAAAGAAATGCCTGCTCGACATCTGGTATTGGGGGCAGGCAAAGGCCATGACGTGGCGGGACCCATCTGTGTCCACCAGACGGAAAGGCAACATTTCCAAGGCCAAAAGCCTTTCAATGCCGACATTCAGGGTTTTTGGGTTTGGGATGGTTTGGGGTAAAGTGTTTTTTTCTGCCCCAAAACCCGGAAGACAAAAA
>JAODAL010067896.1:0-17075 GCA_025379985.1 Phyllomedusa bahiana
AATTTTAATTTAGAAAGGCACTTTGAGCAATATTAATTTTAGACAAATGTACCTGTAGTACATGGGAGTAGACTGATAAGTGCCAATGATTCCTAGCTTAAATGATTTACATCCCAATTAGTTGTTTTTTTTTATTCTCTACTGCCTTAAATCCCTCAGTAGGACCACATTACACCATAAAAGCATGTCTAGTATTATGTTGACATATTATGGTAAGGTTTAAGAGCTGCTTGTATGCTGTTTCTCACCCGAAGTACCTTTATTGGGGATTTAGAGTACTTTTCTTTATGGTTCATAGAAGATAGAGCTGGGGTTCATTGGTATAGCAATGATCAAAGACCAACATTCTTCCCCACATTTGAGGGATAACACAAATTAGGGAAAATCTAGCTATTTTTACCTGCCCCAGGACAAGCAAACTGCAATATCAGTCAACTGTCAGAAAACTGTCTTTCATTTCATTAGATTGGTGAAAAAATGTATTATTCATTATACATAGAACTTGTAGTTGTCAAATTATCGCAATTATGTGGTTTTTAATTGATATTGAGATTTTTGTTATAATGGATATTTTTACAACAAAGACAACATATGGTAATTCCATATCGATCAGAATAGTTTATACAGTTTTTATTTTTTTCAGAATGTTTTACCAATAGAAAAATTACCGATTTATCATCAGATGCTGAACATCTATTTCAGTGGTAATAACCAACATACTAACACTTAAAATGGCCACCAAAACAAAATGGATACATATAATAATATTAAATTAAATTAAATTTACAAAACTTGGTTGTTGATATGTAATAAATTTATTATTATACCACAGTGATATCTGTCATGTAAAACTGCAGCAATCTTCAGTATTAGCCTGCTCAATTGTTAGGAAAACAAGTATACAAATTACATTTTCTTCCATCCAAATCCTAACAAATGAACCAATAATTTTTTTTGTGAATCTCCCAAAGTAAAAATAAAAAATTTACGTACCTTGGTTTGTCTACCGCAATTTAAAATGCCCTCAGATATCCAATGGTAGTTTAACATTGACATACCGCAGTTTTTGGTGCAGGTTTGCTCCAAAAACCGAAGTTGGTTTTTGGATTTTGGCTTCCCCAGTACATAGAACCGTACTAGAACATTTCTATAAAATGGCGGTTTAGAATAGAATGACAATGTGTAGACTACAGTTTGGATTTTCTATTGCAGTCTATGGACACTGGTTACAGTCAGATTTTTAAATATTGAATCCACCAAAAACTAGTGCCATGTAGACATGGCATTAGAGTATGTTCACATGACATATTTTGAAGAGTAAATTACTCTTCAAAATCTGCCTCCAAATTTACTTTAAAATCAGCTTAAAAACATTTGATTAGATGCGTGTTTTGAAGAATATTTTTGAAGCGTATTTTGAAAAATCCTATCCCCCATTGTTTCCTGTTGTGATTTTGCTCACATAAACGCCTAAAAATTTTAAGAGTTTTAAATTCACACAAGGAAAATCATCTGTATTTTACATTGCAATCGTTGAGGAGTGTTTAGAACATTGTTTGGGGCGTATTTCGGTGCAAAATATGCCTCAAAATATGCCATGTGAACATACCCTTAGTGTGTCAGTCAGTGCTACAGACCTCTCATTCTTAATTCACCAGCAAGAAATTGCAATCAGATAGGTCACCTCAAGTCATTGCCTTTAAAGAGGTTCTCTTGATATGCCGGTGAACGAGCAACCCCGAAGCCCGCAGCTCGGGCTGCGGGCACACTCGTTCCCCTGCGCCCCGACTTGCACCCGAGGCGAGCAGTGCGGTAATTGGTTTTGCCGGCCGCTGATCCTATATAAGGGCTCCACCTCTGGGACCTCATTGCCGAATCCATAGTGCCCTTGTCCTATGACAGGAAGCCTTGTCTTGTTCTGGTTTGCCTATCCCGTGTACCAGTCCCGCCTGCTTGCATCCTCGACTCCGAACCTTCGCTGCCTGCCCCGACCTCTTGGCCTGACCACGTCTCTGACCTCGTCTACCATTTTCTGTACCACGTGGCACCTCGGCTGCCTCCGCAAGCCTGCCACATCGGGGGTAGCGACCTGGTGGAATTCCGCCACAGCAAGTCCATCCCGCTTTGCAGCGGGCTCTGGTGAAAACCGGGACCCACTTAGACCACTCCCTGGGGTGGTCAGTGCCATCGCTTGCAGCGGTCCAGTATTACAGCCGGTTATAGCAAATCCTTGTGTAGTGCACAGGAGTTGATGTTATTATACATGAAAAAGAATTTAATAATGTTTTATTATATTTCAGAATGTTTGCACTAAGATATGTTATAACTGCCCTATTTATAAGTGTCTATTAAACTTTAACTCCCTTGTACTCTGCTAGCAGCCTGAGCACCTGTCTGTGAAAAGCTTATAGTCGTGCTGCTTTGCAGATATGCTAATTAGTTCACAGTTACTCAGCCCTAGTGAAGGAAGTTGTCATAGCAACCAGACAGGGAAGGGAGAGCAGAAGGTTATAAAAGTTAGGCAAATTTAGTTTTCTTGGTCCCTCAAGTGTGTCCTCATCTTGGGTTAATCAAGATAACATCAACATCTTCAGCTGGTCACTGGGGATTCCATCATGCCACCCTGACACATGGAAGAAGGTTATGAGAGATAAAAAGAACAAGAAGGAAAGCAGCACTCTCGCCAAATAGGACAGTGGATTCTCAGGATTTCATGAGGTGACCCTAGTCCCATCAGACCTCATGGCCTTTGGGACCCAGAAATTTATGCCCTGGCCCAATACCCCAATCTTTGAAGATACCCAGATCGCTAATCTAGAAGGCATTTATGCAAGGGACTTTATCACTGTGGGAATCACTGTTCCGCTACGGGTTGGCTGTGTGGCTTAGACTGGGAGAAAAGTGTACTTGAGAATGTTAACCCTCTCCTGTATGTAACATGATTTGCTTGAAAAGTAAAGACAGCTTCGGATAAAGAATGTGTTAACCCTTCATCTCCTGCCTGTTTACTTTGCATCGCACACCTCACGCACCATCACGGGCACCTCACGCACCATCACGGGCAGTTGAGCTAGAGGCCACCAGCTAGAGTGTTCCCCGAGGGGTTATAATACCAATCATCTCAACTGTAGACCCCCTCTACACTGTATTGACTCCAGGTTAGCATAAGAGGAATGATTTGCGGGATATACACGGTGACAAGGGGTGTAAACCACCACTACTACTGCCATCCTCATTGCTGCAGCTTCAGGCTATAACATCTGTTAGATAATAAATATGGAGTATACTTATAAATCTGTGTTGTAATGTTCCTTTGTTATTTCTGTTGAGAATGTGTAATAGACCTGGTATATTCTACAAACTCTATTTTCTGTATGATAATGTTCCTCCCTACTTAAGGGCAGGCCACCTTTCACCAAGTCTTGTCATCATGCTATCTTGTAAGGTCTATTAAGTTCACCCTTTCTCCTTATTGCTGAGATGTTTATTCTTGAGCACTCAAGACTGTCATGTCTCCTCAATCCATTTTCCCCACTGTGACAACAAAGGTGGTTCGTATCAGTTACTGAGAACTGCCGTGCGGCATGTGAAAGTGCAGGCGGCTGTCACTATAATCAATAGAGAGAACAATCTATATTCTGGGAAATCTAAGGGCAGCTACAGCATTTCTGACAAAATGTGACAATAAAGCAGACTGCAGTCAGAATCCAATGCTAGACCATACTTAATAACATTTCAGGAACATCTGAGAGACTTCCAGAAAAAGGTGAGTCTTCTTGAAACAATTTGCAAACTTCCTGGTTATCATGGAGGCTCAGAAGCTGTGCCCATACCACACACAGCAGGACTCAGCTGTAAGGTACAGCCAAGCTCCCTATGCAGTTAGATCAAGCTCCAATCCTGGTTGTTTAATCCCTTTGAAGCCACCATCAATAGCAGTCATGATATGTATATGATTAATAGAGGGAAGGGGGTTGCCTCTGTCACCCATCAGCAACCTCACAACACAACTATGCCTCTATCTTTCTTACTATAAAAGACCATTACTCCCTCTCTTCCTACTTTCCTTGGAGACTCAATTCCTACTCAAATCAGAATCAAGGAGGTTGATAATTCTCTCAAAGAATGTTTTGATTTTAATGTATCTTCAGTTGCCACCCCTTAGACGATATGGCGTGCCTATAAGGTGTTTATTCATGTTGTCTTTATCAAAATAGCAGCTAGAGAAAGCATAGAAGAGAGAAAGAGCTAGACAAACTACTAGATAAAATCCAAACAGCGGACCAACTAGTCAAAATTTCTACCTCCTCAGATGTCAAAAAAGAATTATCTACCCTAAAACAGAAATTGAAAATTATGAACCTTCAAAAATATGATGCTAATCTCGCCAGATTTCAGTGGAACTTCTATCTTCAAGGTGATAGCCCTGGTAAACTTTTAGCCCGCAGAGTAAAACGAATCCAAGTTAGATCTAAAATTGTTTTTCTTACAATACGTGGTCAAAAAATGTTCAATTCGCAACACATAGCGAATTCTTTTCCGCAGTACTACGAATCTTTAAACAACCTTAAGGATGACCCTACTCTTTCATCTTTTAAGAGAGAAGCATTAACACGGAGCAATTAGACTTCCTAAATTCCCCAGTCTCTCAACAAGACCTGGAACAGTCAATAACTCAAGCCAAACTAAGTAAATCTTCAAGCCCAGATGGTCTGAACAATGAATATTATAAACTCTTTCATTCTATCCTAAACTCACACATTTTGAACACTTTCAACTCCATTATTAATAGTAATTCTCCCCCTGCTGAAATGTTAAACTGCCACTATTGTCACAATCCCAAAACCAGATAAACCCCAAGATGTAATTACAAATTATAGACCAATCTCTCTACTTGTTTGTGATATTAATGTATCCTCTAACATACTTGCAAATATTATTAACACCATCCTCCATTCTTTAATTAATCTAGATCAAATGGGGTTCATCAGGGGTAGACAGACAAGAGACGGAATTAGAAGTGTTTTAAATATTTTACAAATAATTAGGGTCCTAGAGCCTACTAATAATATCAGGTGAGCGGTCCACCTTTGTCTATTTTGACAAGATAAATTACATATACCTGCATGAAGTCAGGGCCGTTCCCAGGAGCGGGCGGGAGATCGCCCGGGGCGAGAGGATCCGCTCACCTGAGGGGGCGCCGCGGCCGCCTGCCTCACCCGCCTGGAGGATAGCCCCTGTTTATGCGTGGATGTTTTATTACAGTCGCGTAGAGTCAGCAGCCTGCCGGTACAGGATCGTTACCGTCCTGCCTTCTTCCCTGTATGTATCAGCGTCGCAGGGGGTGCACGGCTCTCACCGAGCCCCCTGTGAAGCTGGGTCTTCTCGGTCAGCATCTCTGCCGGCCGAGTAGATCCATGGCAGCTGCGTGACAGCGTAAGTGGCGTGGTGACGCCGCTTACACCGCTCAGCAGCTTTGGACCGGGACGCGCGGACCAAGGTGAGTACTTTTTTATTTTATAATTAGCTACAGGGGCATCTACTGGTTGCAAGGGGGGCATCTACTGGCTACAAGGAGTGCATCTACTGGCTACAGGGGCATCTATTGGCTACAGGGGGCATCTGCGTGCTACAAGGGGGTAATCTACTGGCTACAGGGGCATCTACTGGCTACAAAGGGGGCATCTACTGGCTACAGGGGGGCATCTACTGGCTACAGGGGAATCTACTGACTACAAGGGGGCATCTACTGGCTATAAGGGGACATCTACTGGCTACAGGGGCATCTACTGGCTACAAAGGGGGCATCTACTGGCTACAGGGGGGCATCGACTGGCTATAGGGCTATCTACTGGCTATCAGGGGGGCATCTTCTGGCTTACAGAGGTATCTACTTGCTACAAGGGGGTATCTACTGGCTACAGGGGTATCTACTGGCTATAAGGGAGGCATCTACTGGCTACAAGGGGGGCATCTATTGACTGAAAGGGGGGATTCTACTGGCTACCAGAGGGACATCTACTGGCTACAGGGGAATCTACTGGCTACAAGGGGGGCATCAACTGGCTACAAGAGGGGCATCAACTGGCTACAAGGGGGGCAACTACTGGCTACAGGGGTATCTACTGGCTACAAGGGGGGCATCTACTGGCTACAGGGGTATCTACTGGCTACAAGGGGGCATCTACTGGCTACAGGGGTATCTACTGGCTACAAGGGGGCATCTACTGGCTACAGGGGCATCTACTGGCTACAGGGGGCATCTACTGGCTACAAGGGGGCATCACCTGGCTACAGGGGGCATCACCTGGCTACAGGGGGACATCACCTGGCTATAGGGGGCTACGACCTGGCTACAGGGGCTACTACATGGCTACCATATGAGGTGCTATAGATGGGGAGTTTGTATAGAGATAGGAATTGGTAGAGAAGTGCTGATAAAGTGAGTCTAAGATGTTTGTTTTGTAAATTTTACAGTGAAGAGTCGGGAGTAGTCGTCATGGCGTCTGGGCCAGATGGAGAAGAAGAAGAAGAGAAAGAGAACAACTCTTCAGAGACGTCTCCTGCGAGTCACTAGATATAACTTTAATGTAATCATTTATATGTCTGCAGAGCCTGTATACAGCTGGTATCTACCACTGTATGGTCAGTGTATGCCGGTAATATTGGTTGTAGTATAATGGTTTATACTCAGTAATGGTCAGTTTGTATTATTCAGTCACTATGTGCTGGTGATATGTGGTCATGGTGTGGTTTTATTATTCGGTTACTTTGTGCTGGTGATATGCGGTCTTAGTGGTCTTGGAATTCTGGTTTTGTTTAGCAGTGTTATTTGGTAACTGTATGACTATTATTTAGTAGTTATATATGTAGCACATTGTGTTAAAGCTTTTTGAATATTTTAGATTTGGTTGATGGCGATGCAATGTGTCGCATTATGTTACGGAGGAGGGGAGGGGGAATTTCTTCACCTCGCCCTGAGTGCAATAAAGCCTAAAAATGGCCCTGCATGAAGTACTAATCAAATTTGGTTTCTCAGGACCTATATTCAAAGCAATTTCTTTTCTTTACACAAACCCATCACAGTCCTTAATTATTACAATTGGTAAAGGACATGGGTGCTCTCACCATTAATTTCAAATTTAGGCATTTAACTCCTCGCATAAATAATCAGTGTATCTCCTTTAATTATGTGCATAGAGGACATTCAATTTGTTCACAAAACTAGCATTTATGCTGACAACGTTCTTATCATGTGCAAAAACACAAATTCCTCTATCCCAGTTCTAATGGATTTATTACAACAATACTCTAATTTCTCTCTTTTCAAGTTAAATGTGTCTAAATCAACGATTCTGCCTAAAAAACTGCTCACCTTCATTGAGTCTCAGCCTGCTTCAATTTAACTTTATTTTGTCTCACTCTTCTATAACATACCTAGACATTAAAATCTTTCCCGAAATTGCTAAGACCATTTCGGTTAATTGGGAGGATCTACACTCTTTCATATCCACAGAGATAACCAGATTACAACACATCTTACTTTCATGGATGGCTAAACGCTTCTGCTTCCTAAATTTTTTAATATCTTCAGGGCTGTTCCCTTTTTGATACCTAATGCTACAAAACAATTTAGTGATAGGACAGGACCACCACATATGATAAGGAACCAGCAGATCCACATGTCTCCAACACATTTTGGAGTAGCCTGGGGACATGTGGGCAATATGTACTGGGGTAAGATACCATCGAAGGTGTATCTTCCTTAATAGTTCTGGTTAATATAGTTACAGTTTTTAGAGATTGAATTAGCATATTGTAGCAAGTCATCCACTGGGAAAGATTTGGCCATTTCTGCCTCCCATTTAACAAATGGTCCTGGACAAACCCTGACTTAAATGAGGAATTTTCCATGGTCAACTACTGATGTAAATGAGTTGTATTCCAATGATGGTTGGTTCTAAAATCGATGAGATGTTGTACATTAGAAAATTTGTTGACTGCCATGCCTCCAGTTTGTTTCAATTTTTGGATACTGCTTTTTAAATCTGGGTTTTTTGGGACCCCAAATCAATTTCAGACAGAGAGATTGAAGTTTGTTTATGTCCCAAAATAAGCCGTGTGAACATAGCCTAAGGGTATAAGGCAAACGATGTACTGCGGATCCATAGTTCTCTATGAGAACTATGGATTACCGAAATTACGCCATGTGAACATACCCTTAGTATAAGCCTAGGGTGGAAAATGCAGCAGCTACTGGTAAATTTGAAAAATAAAAAAGAATACCAATAAAATTACATTACAGAGCTGTGGTCTGTGGACCAAGGTCTGCAGGCCAAATTTCACGTGCCAAATTTCTAAGTGGCAATTTAGAAGAGGCAATCCTCAGAATTATCCCAGAATTTAATAACGCAGACTTTGGAGTCCGTAATATCATCTGACTACGCTTCTCTTCATTTCTTCACAGGTATGTCTTGTCTGGTGAACAGCAAATCCCAGCCATACCACCGCATTAATGTTAACTGTCTTGCTTAGTTTAAAGGACGTCTTGTTGGTGAACAGCAAATCCCAGCATACACGATTATATGTTAACTGTCTCGCTTAGTTTAAATGGTACGTATTGTCTGGTGAACAGCAAATCCAGCCATACCATCCGCATATATGCCCTAACTGTCTCTTCTTTTTTTAAATGGTACGTCTTGTCTGGTGAACAGCAAATCCCAGCCATACCACCGCATTATATGTCTAACTGTCTCTGCTTAGTTTAAATGGTACGTCTTGTCTGGTGAACAGCAAATCCCAGCCATACTACCGCATTATATGTCTAACTGTCTCTGCTTAGTTTAAATGGTACGTCTTGTCTGGTGAACAGCAAATCCCAGCAATACCACCGCATTATATGTCTAACTGTTCTGCTTAGTTTAAATGGTACGTCTTGGTTGGTGAACAGCAAATCCCAGCCATACCACCGCATTATATGTCTAACTGTCTCTGAGTAGTTTAATTTGTAACGTCTTTGTTGGTAAAACAGCAAATCCCAGCCATGCCACCGAAATTATATGTCTAACTGTCTCTGCTTAGTTTAAATGGTACGTCTTGTCTGGTTAACAGCAAATCCCAGCCATGCCACCGCCTTATATGTCTAACTGTCTCTGCTTAGTTTAAATGGTATGTCTTGTCTGGTGAACAGCAAATCCCAGCCATACCACCGCATTATATGTCTAACTGTCTGCCTATTTTAAATGGTAAGTCTTGTCTGGTGAACAGCAAATCCCAGCCATACCACCGCATTATATGTCTAACTGTCTCTGTTTTAGTTTAAAGGGTACGTCTTGTCGGGGTGAACAGCAAACCCCAGCAATACCACCGCATTATATGTCTAACTGTCTCTGTTTAGTTTAAAGGGTAACGTCTTTCTGGTGAACAGCAAATCCCAGCCATTCCCCACGTTATATTTTAAACTGTCTCTGCTTAGTTTAAATGTACTTTCTTGTTGGTAAACAGAAACCCAGCCATACCCCGCATTAATGTCAAACGTCTTGTTTAGTTTAAATGGTAGTTTGTCTGGTGAACAGAAAACCCCGCCTGCCACCGCATTTATTCTAACGTCTCTGCTTATTTTAAAATGGTACGTCTTGTCTGGTGAACAGAAAATCCCCAGCCATACTACCCCCCTTTTGTCAAAACTGTCTCTGCTTATTTTAAATGGTAGTCTTTTTGGTAACACAAATCCCAGCCTACCCCGCTTTATATGTGTAATGTTCCTTTTTGTTTAAATGGTATATTTTTGTCTAGATATTTTCGCCCAGCTCTGTCTTCCATAATTTATCCTGTGTTTATTTGTGTAGCCATCAATCCCAGATATTCCCCTTGAAGTTTCTGCTTTGTGCAGAGCTATTTGTAGCTCCACCTGTTTACAACACCTGAAGGCCCTAATGCTCATTTTGAACTCATCATAGTTGAGTATAAGTTGCAGAGCTGTGGTCTGTGGACCGAGGTCTGCGGGCCAAATTTCTAAGTGGCAATTTAGAAGTGGCAATCCTCAGAATTATCCCAGAATTGAGCCTGAAGTGAGCAGAAGGGAGCAGGGACTCTCGCCTTTTTGTAAGTAGCTGCACTTCTTTGCATACTCCTTAATTACCATGCTTGCTATTACTATCTACCTTGCAGCCATCTGCCTCCTATCTTACCACCCTATCTTGCCCTCAGACAAGTTTATCCACATAAGCTCCTCTCTCCTTCCCTCACCTATGTACTCATCCCACACGCTATTTTCCCTTTTCAACCACCCCAAACCTCCAGCTCACATATTACTGCACAAACGCCACTCATATTCATCACTGACCCATCTGCTGTCTCTTTTCATTCTCCTGCTTCTCGCTGCAGGGGACATCTCTCCCAACCCCGGTCCACCTTCCTTTACTGCTCATCCCACCTCCTCCTCTGCCTCCCATAGAAACCCTGCTAACCTGCTTGCTATTCGCTGTACGTCTTTTTCTGCCCCTTTTAAGTGTGCTCTATGGAACGCCCGATCCGTCTGCAACAAACTCACTGCTGTTCATGACCTTTTTCTCTCCAACTCCCTCAACCTGCTGGCCCTCACAGAAACATGGCTCCAGCAATCTGACACCGCTTCCCTTACCGCTCTCACCTATGGTGGGCTACACTTCACCCACACCCCCAGAAACCCGGAAAAAGGGCCGGAGGGAGGAGTTGGCATACTCCTTTCTCCACACTGCACTTACCAGGTCATTCCCCCTACACCCTCCCTCACTTTCCCCTCCTTTGAGGTCCATACCCTCAGACTCTTTTGGCCATTTTCCATCAAAGTCGCAGTTGTCTACAGACCCCCCGGCTCTCCCCGCCAGTTTCTGGATAATTTTGCCACCTGGCTCCCACACTTCCTCTCTTCTGAAATGCCCACTCTCATCATGGGGGGATTTCAACATCCCCAAATTTATGACCCCCTGTCTCCTTCTGCTTCTCAGTTTCTTTCATTAACCTCCTCTCTTGGCCTCTCGCGTTTACTGACTCCCCAACCCACAAGGATGGGACTCTCTGGATCTGGTCTTCTGTCATCTTTCCTCAATTTCTAACTTCACTAATTCTCCTTATGCTCTCTCTGACCCCCAATCTTATCTCCTTCATTATCACTAATTCTCAGCCTGCTTTGGACAAACCTGCCCGTCATCCATTCAGAAATATCCGCTCCATTAATACTCAGGAACTCACAGACACCATACAGTCCTCACTGCCCCCAATCTCCTCCCTCTCCTGTCCTGACCAGGCTGTCAAACATTACAATGAAACTCTCACAACCACCCTGGACATGTTGGCACCACTCACACACCGCACCACCAGAGTCAGACGCCCGCAGCCTTGGCACATACCTCAGACTCGTTTTCTCCAGCGTTGTTCCTGGTGTGCTGTGCGGTTGTGGAGAAAGTCAAAGCTACCTGCAGACTTTCTCCACTACAAATTCATGCTCAGGACTTATCACACTGCCCTTCACTGCGGCAAACAAAAATATTTCACCTCCCTCATCTCCACACTACACAACAATCCAAAACGCCTCTTTGACACCTTCCACTCCCTCCTAAGGCCTAAAGCTCAGGCTCCGGTCACTGACCTCTGTGCTGAAGACCTGGTCACTCACTTCAAAGACAAAATTTAAAAAATCCGGCAAAACATCACATCAAAAATCCCCAATAATACCCATCCTGTCCCTCCCCGCACGTCCTCTAATCTACTCTCAGCCCTTGACCCGACGACAGAGGAAGAAGTGTCCAGGCTTCTCCTGTCTGCGCGCCCCACCACATGCTCTACTGACCCCATTCCATCCCACCTCGTCCAGTCTATTTCTCCAGCTGTCCTCTCTCACCTTACTGCTATCTGTAACCTCTCTCTCTCCACTGGGATCCTTCCATCTTCCTTCAAACACGCCATCATAACCCCTTTACTAAAAAAGCCCCCTCTGGACCCGTCCTGTGCTGATAACTACCGACCAGTCTCTAACCTGCCCTTCATCTCTAAATCCTGGAACGCTTGGTCTACTCTCGCCTAATTCCGCATCTCTCTGCTAACACTTCTTGACCCGCTGCAATAGGTTTCCCCCACCCTACACACCACGCAAACTGCCTTAGTTAAAGTCTCAAATGACCTCCTAACAGCAAAATCTCAGGGGAACTATCCTTGCTGCTTCTCTTGGATCTCTCTGCAGCATTTGACACTGTTGATCACCAAAATTATCCTCGCATGCTCAGGCCATGGCCTTTTAGGACCCTGCTCTCGCTTGGTTCTCATCCTACCTCTCTGACCGCTCCTTCAGTTTTCTCATTTCTGGTTCGACCTCCTCCTCTCCCTCTTGCTGTTGGAGTTCCTCAGGAATCAGTTTTTAGGTCCTCTCCTCTTTTCATTGTACACAGCCCCCATTGGAAAAACCATCAGTAGATTAGCTTTCCAGTACCATCTCTATGCGGATGACACCCAATTATACACCTCCTCCCGTGACATCACCCTGCCCTGCTACAAAACACCAGTGACTGTCTGCCGCTGTCTCTGACATCATGTCCTCTTCCATCTGAAACCTCACTAAGGGCTGGACTTCTTGTCTTTCCGCCATCTACTAACCAACCCCCCCCCCCCTGCTATTTCTGTTTCTGTATGTGGTACTACCATATCTCCTAGGCCGCAGGCCCGCTGTCTAGGGGGTGTATTGGCTTCTGATCTGACCTTCACCCATATATCCAATCCCTTGCCCGCTCCTGTCACCCGCACCTCAAGAATTTTCTCCAAAATCCGTCCATTTCTCACTGTGGAAACAACTCAAAACTCTCATTACTGCTCTTATTCTTTCTCGTCTTGACTACTGCAAAATCCTTGCTTATCGGTCTCCTCTCTGCAAACTCTCCCCTCTCCAAACTGTCCAGAAGGCAGCAGCCAGGCTTGTCTTTCTCTCCAGCCGCTATACTGATGCCTCTACCCTGTGTCAGTCACTGCCCGGGTGGCCCAACCAGTACAAAGGGTACAGTATAAACTCAGCACTCTCACCGATAAAGCTCTCCACAGCGCTGCTCCTCCCTACTGCTCCTCCCTCAACTCTGGCTCCCACCCTACCCGTGCTCTCAGCTCTGCTGATGATATCAGATTACATTCCTCAATCATTTCCGACCTCCCATTGCCCGCCTACAAGATTTCACACGTGCGGCACAATTCTCTGGAATATTTCTTTCCGCGGGCGATCAGGCACATTCACAACCCTCACAGTTTTTAAGAGGGCCTGAAAAATACATCTTCTCGGTCTGGCCCACCAAGATCCCTAACTGCTATCGCACAATTTGTCACTCCCTACACTAGGGCACTCACAGGCACTTATCTGTATATAGATGTACAGTCTGGATGGCAGGTTCATCCATTTTTCATGTAAACCACCCCCTATTTATGAAACATGGCCGGACCATTGTAAACTTGGCACTTCTTACCGTATGTTTCACCCATACACCCTAATAGATACACCTTGTGCCTCATTTGTAAGAAATTTTAATGTGTAATGACTGTATGTTTACCCTTGAATTTGTAAAGTGCTGCGGAATATGTTGGCGCTATATAAATAAAGATTATTATTATTATTATCATAGGCAGGTATGGGCAGTTTAATGTCCCCCCATAGGTAGGTGTAGAAAGGTATATGTCCCCCATAGGCAGGTATAGGCAGGAAAATTTCCCCCCATAGGCAGTTACAGGCAGGTATATTTCCCCCTATAAGCAGATATAGGCAGGTATAGGTAGGTATATGTCCCCCATAGGCAGGTATAAGCAGGTATATGTTCCTCATAGGCAGGTATAAGCAGGTATATGTCCCCCATAGGCAGGAATAGGCAGGTATATGTCCCACATAGCAGGTATAGGCAGTTGTAGGGATGTATATGTCCCCCCATAGGCAGGTATATGTCTCCCATAGACAGATATAGGCAGGTATAAGTCCCCAACAGGCAGGTATAAGCAGGTATATGTCTCCCATAGGCAGATATAGGCAGGGTGTGTTAAAAAAATACAAATACTCATCTCTATACCCAATGCTCCGATGCGCTGCGTCTTCTTCCCAGTACAGTTGGCATGCTATGTCATCAGGCCGCGCAAGCAGCGTGATGACACTCATGCCGCCTGTGCTGGATACTCTGGAAGTCCTATTGCAGAGCAGGGAGCGCTCGCTCTTATGAGTCAAATACAGCAGTGCCCGGATGCCGACGGGTAACCGGAGAGTCAGCTGTATGTGCTCCCAGGAGTCCAGGTTATGGCAGAGCCTGGAAGCCGACGGTGACTCGAGTATAAGCCGAGGCCGGCTTTTTCAGAACTTTTTTGTGCTGAAAAACTCAGCTTATACTCAAGTATATACGACACCTCTACCTTCAGGAATGTGGTCCGTAAACATGACATCAGAATATTAATTTAATATTTTGGGGCTTTTTTTTTAAGAAAAAGCACTCATTTTTGTTTAAGAGCAGCACAGTATTAGGACAGGTCCAGTCACCCCCCCTTCTCTGCTGGTGGCTGCTTTTTACCTGCCTACACATCACTTTAAAGGGGTTTTGCCAGGACGTGCCTTATCTGCTAAGAAGCAAATGTAAACAAAGCAATGCTGAGCTGAGAGAGAGAGACACAGCCAGAGCACAGAGCCGTGCATAAGGGATCACGTGAAATGTTCACTCGAATAATCAAACTACAACTAGTGGATTCTATATACAAACAACAACAGCTTTCTCCTTCAGCCTCTTGAAAGCTCCTTCATGTTCCCTGTCATCAGATAAAGCAGGGATCTACTCAGATAATCACACTAATCACACTAGAACTAGTGGATTCTGTATACAAAACACAACATATTTCTACCCTGTTGCCTTGAAAGCTTCTTCAGCTCCCTCTCATCAGATAAGAATTCTGCTCTGCGCAAGCCCAGCCAGCAGCTCTTGTCACTCTGCCTAGTCGTATCTAATGCAAGCTTTTAAATAACTATGGGCAGGTAAGGCAGCCTGTAGCTCTCTCAGGCTGCAATTTTTTTAATCACATATATTTAGAAAAGTGATTAAATACCCATTTTGGAGGATCCCACGTCAACATTACATCGTGGCAAAACCGTTTTAAGGAGGATGGGGGTAACACTGCCCACATGAATTTGCCAGAATTATAATTTTATGGCCAGTATATTCTTTGATCAATTCTATTACACAAACGGCACATTTTGTTGGGGTTTTGATTTATAGGAGAGTGAACATATCCCCACACTATATATGCTGTCCTTACACGAGTCATCATAGTGTGACAACAAGTCTGCTATAAACGTCAAAGTATAATGTGTTGATCTTGGCTAAATAAAATGAATGTAAAATATATCTCTTTTTTAATGATGTACTTAGCACTCACAGATTAATGTAGTTATTCTGAGAGACATCTGAACAGCTGCAATCCAGCACCAGCACATTGCTTTTATAGTACAGAATGTTTGATCCCTTTAACATGGTGCCAAACATCCACAAGTGTAAGCTCTATACCGCACATAAATCACGGTAAAAGCCCATACTTTACAGTTAAATATATTTAGCTTCCACATTTCATCTTCCCAATAATTTTCACAGTAGAAGCATTCACAGCAGTAATAAAATCATGTTTCTTGATTCAAATTACTTCCAGCGTGTTTTACATGACAAAAATCAAAGTCCTCTCATTTAACTAGCTATATGTGGCTCACTTTATTAAGTTGGTTTTATTTTCAGACACATCTGCACAAAGAAGCGATTTTCAAAGTTTTTAATAGTAAAACACCTGTTGCTATGCAAATTAACTTGAAGTCCCTTTCCCCCAGCACCTGCTATTTCATGCTTCAGCTTCTCACAAAATATTAGATTCTGTAGGGTTGCCTTCATTTATTTTTCTCATGGTAATATTTAAAGTACAGGAGCTTAATATTTTGCAAAAAGAGATTAATATAAATATGAGTATTAGAGTTTTAATACTGCAACTAGTTGCATAGAATTCATCAAAGGAAAGGTTCAGTTTTAGGGTATGTTCACACGACGGATTTGGACACTGATTCTGGATGTGGATTATGCCCTATGTAAAATCTGTGTCATTCAGACAATGCTGATTTCAGTATACTTTAGTATACTTAGTATAGAAGGCAGAAAATCTGCTTTGGACATTTAGGGTCGTTTCCTCATCGAAATTCCGCACATACAAGAGTGGAATTTCCGACAAGGAAACAGCGCTGTTTCAGTATGATTCAGTGCCGAAAATCTGCTGTGTGAACATACCCTGACACTTAAAAATGCTATTTTTTTGCATAAGTGATGGAGTGCCCACTTCTTTAAAACATGCATTAGGTTTTTGGAGATTGTTTGCATAATCTCAATATTGTTCATACTGGTCTGACGTCAAAATAACAACTCAGTTGGAGTCTTCATTTATTAATGATCACAAACAATAGCTCAAGAAAACAAAATGCACTGCACAGGATTAATATGTGTCAAACACTAGATATTCGCAACATGAAATAGGAAGAAAGGTTCACATTTCTAGATAACATAGTGCTGTAAAGCATATAACAGGGGGTAAATAAGGTAACTATGCAGCTGGTGTATTTAGCCAACCTGGTCAGGAAACCTAAAATTGAGAAATGCTGTAGGAACCAATGGTAGGAGTTCAGAGATACAGTGGACTGTCCTTCTAAAGAAGAATTTTGTTGAGAACAGACACATTTAGGACAACTGGCCACAGTATCGGACTGGGGTGCCTTGGGCCCACAGGTGGAGTTCACTCTAGGGGCCCACCACTTGAGCCATTTCCTGTGGAGTCTATTTTAGAGATCCACCCTACAGCTACTATAAATGACTGTACATGCCTCCTATACCCTGCCTCTTGCTTTTTGCCTCTCTTTTTATGTTTTTTTACCTCTTCTGAGGATGTATATGCAGTTAAAAAACAACTCCAGGTCTACCATGCGCAGGGGCCCACCGGGGGTTTCCCCTATTCCCCTGTGGGCCAGTCCGAGCCTGACTGGCCAGTTCTATGTCTGTCTTTAATAG
>JAODAL010067897.1:0-17075 GCA_025379985.1 Phyllomedusa bahiana
ATTTCGCTGAGCTGTTTGGCCCCAAAGGGAAGGCGCAGGTCCTTCCCTTGGGGGTGCTGGAGACCTGAGGCTGAAAAAAGGAAACGCTGTTTCTATGTAAAACGAAAGGTATGTGATTTTTCAGCCAATCTAACCAAAACATCCCAGTCATGAGTCCACACAAATCTACCCCCGCTCTATTCTGTAAATTTTATTTTTGGGGCCCCCAAAATTACAGGAAGCGCCGAAAAAAAAGGGGATTTAAAAGATGATGCACGATTTTAAAACCCTTAAATTTCCATGTCTGGAGTTGGGTCACCATAAAAAACCCGCCATTTCAACTTGTCGATAAAAATCGCCAACACTAGTCTCCCGTTGATCAATAGCACGGTCTCCAAATTCTTGCATTTTACTTCATTTGGGTGGGTGGAAGGAAAGTGTGAGTTTTGCTTTTTACGGGGATCCAGGGGGTGCCACCCTTAATGTTTTCAGTTTGATGCCTTAATGCGAGGGTCATGTTGGAGGAAATGGGTCATCCAAGCCCCCATATAAGAGCATCATGGGGCGAGGGGCATAGCAAATGTTTTTTTTTTCCTTTTTTTTTCCTCCTCCCCCTCAAATTTGTGCCAACTCTTTCAAAAAAGGGGGACGTTGGTTTAAGTCGGTGTCCCGGGAAATTTCCCCATCCCCCTCCGCTTCCCCCGGCACAGCTTCAACACGCCCGACTTGCCTCAGAGGATGCCCCCTGAGAGCGAGGCGCCGCCTTATAGCCCTGTACCTGAACCACTGCCCATGAAGGGCCCCTAAAATTGTGAAAATGTCGGGCCCTTTGAATTCGGGGGAGGAAAGGGCTCCGGTCCGCATCTGTTCTGTCTCCTCCTCCGTTGTGGTGGGACTGATTTTCAGAGTGTCCAATGATGTTCCAGAAATAAGATCACCACAATGTTTTGCTGACAAAGGGCATTGTCGCATGACCTTTTGGTGGTTCTTCAAAATGGAAAAGGGTGGGGCAGAATCTTTCACCGCCTCCCTCTCGGGGGCTCAACACCCCCAGGTCCGCCCGCTGTTTCAGGCATTTGCCCTTCTTTAAAGTGTAATGGGATTACTGATCACCAAAACGCTGGAGCATGTGGGGGTGGAAAACCAGCATGTTTTCCACGTCAACAATGGAGGTTGACGGGGAGGCCGGCTGAAGCTGCAAGCAGCCAGGGGGAACGAAGCGGGTGCAAACGGCAGAAATGTGAGCTAGACCTCGAGCCTTCCCCAGAAGGAAGTCCAGGGGCCCGGGTAGCGCTTAGAAATTTTGGAGACAAAGTTCATGAATGTGCAAAGGGAAGGGATGTGCTCCAGCCAAAACCCTTTAAAGGTGGCCCGCAGATTTGACCGTTTTTTTGACACCACCCCTTGGCCTGGTACAAGGTTTTTTGTCACCCCCGCCAGCGTCGGTCTCGTTCGAAGAGCCCTCCATAGTCTGACCCGTGTGTTGACGTCCAAGCAGATTTAAATTTCAAACGGCCTGGTTTCTATGGGGACGGATGCCATCAGAAGACCTTGTGGAAAGAACCCTGCACCATCCCTGTGGTTTTGAAGAGCATGCGCCGAGCTGGAGAGACACCGTTACCACCAGAGACATCCACCCAGCTCACACAGTGAGCTGTCACAGAGGTATAGCGACCTTGGCCGTGCTTACTAGTCCATGTGTCGGTGGTTAGAGGACTTTGCCGGACACAGATGCAGACAACGTTCTTGAAATTTTAGATGACACGTGGCTGGCCAGGGCAGGGACGACTTTTCAGGAAAATAAATGCCTGCTCGGCATTTGGTATTGGGGGCAGGCAAGGGCCATAATGTGGCGGAACCCATCTGTGTCCACCAGACTGAAAGGTAACATTTCCAAGGCCAAAAGCCTGGCAATGCCGACATTCAGGCGTTTGGCTTTGGGATGGTTTGGGTTAAAGTGTTTCTTCTGCTCCCAAACCTGGTAGACAGAAGGCTGGCTGCTAAACTGGTCACTGTACGGCATGCAGGTCGTCAAACTGGTGGAAGGAGAAGGGGTAGCATGGGTCTCTGGTGGTGCTGGTGGTACTCGGGCGACGGTGGAGGCTGAAGCGGAGGCTGATCCCTGATCATAACTCTGAGAGACATGGGAAGCTGAGGAACGCTTGGTGGTGGCGGAGGAGGAGGAGGCGGAGACAGAGGGTGTGACAGTGTTTGGAAGCCCGGCATCGGTGTGGCCTTTTTTGGCCAAGTGTTCCCTCCATTTCAACTCATGTATTCACTGCATGTGACTAGACATGTTGGTGGTGGTTGACTCTACTAATGCGTTTACGGCAAAGGCGGCATATGACATCGCTGGGTGAATCAGAGGCTTGCTCGAAAAAGGCCCAGGCTTGAGAGGTCCTGGACCTTTTTGACGGCGATAAGCGAGGAGCGGTGTTTCCGCTGATCGTGGGTGGCGGAATAATCTCATCAGACTTGTCCAACTGCCCTCTCCCTTTTTGAGGCGGGAGCCGTACTAACACTACCCCATTGTCTTCCTCCTCGTCCAGTGATTAAGCGCTCGCAAGCAAATTCTGCTTTGGAAAAGGGACCCAGTTGGTTCCACATGTCATCGTCCAATCATGCATCAACACAGGGTGACTTCCTTATCCTGACATTCTGCATACAGGAGCTAGCGGGCTACATAGCAAAGGCACTCTACGCAAGGCGTTTGCCTCGATCACCCGGATTTTTGCCCTTGACTGTGCTTCTACTTCTCCTCCGTTGATGGCAGTTGATCAGTAAATATCGTTGGTGCTGTCAACGAGCGCAGGACTAAATATTCATCTCCTCGTCTTTGGCCTCTTGATCTTTTAACATGCCTTACTTGGACCCCAACCAGCATCTTCTGTCTCAAAGAGATCTTCAGAAATGGATTATACTCACAGTGGTGGGCTTACACAATGTGTGAGCATTTGGGCTTTGGCGACTTTCGTCTGTTCATTCGTTGGTGATGGATGTGGACAAATAATTGATGAGAGAGAACAGACTTATGTTGTTTGGCCTGTGACTGGGAAGGACGAAGGGAGGGGTAAGGATGCTGGATGCAGGTATGCATTAAAGCCATGAAGAACAGATTAGGTGACGTGTTCGCTATTAGTGTGAGTTGTCCTAAAAGGATCTCTGACCCTAGCGATTGGACAGGCCTTGATGGTCCTGCAACGATGATCGCTGGCTTGCGTGTTGTCGCCTGCACTGGAGGAGCACCCTTCTCTCGTACTCTCTACTCCATGGGTCCTTACATACATCTTTGTCTCGCTCTACCATCTGCATTTTCTTCGCCATGTCCAGAAGATAAAAATTTAAAGTACGCTTACTGGAGAGTTTTGACAGTCTCTTTATTAAAGACGGCAAATCTCAGCTATTCTAAATCCCTCTAATTTCCTACAGCCAATAGGATTGAAATGAAATGTTTATAGCGAATACTGTGATAATGTGTCTGGTGGAGGATACCGTTAAGACAAAATCAACGTGTTCTTCCTTAGTCCCAGGGATTTACAACTGCATCCCAGTAGAACTAGGTGAAAATGATGTTTTCAACAAACTATAATACAAACTGAGATTCAACGAGCGCATAAAAACTATTCACGATGTTACAAGGATGAGAAATTTGCGTTTTTTGCTGTATGACAAAATGAGAATACAGTTAGCTTAGAAAATGTTTGTATCAGGATTACGTCGTAGCTATTTAAAAGTGTTACGGATAATAAACGGTGGGTTTTTATGCACCAATGAAAATAAACAACAGTAACTACAAAATTTTTTCTGTATCCTAATTTAAGTAACAAGGTGGCTATTTGAAAAAAACACGTGGGGCGAAATCCGACTTAGAAGATTGATTATTAATTTTATAACAAGCTAATTAGTTTAATATGTTTAAATTTATGGGATAAATAATGAAGGTTTGTGATGTTTTTGTGCAAAAATGTAAATACAAAAACAAAGCCCACAAAATCATCTCCCCCTACACACGCTCGCACCCTTGTCACTCATATTTAAGTAGAAGTGATGGCTCTGTGAAGAACTTAAAACTGTGGCCGCTCAAAGTGAAGAAACAGCTATTTAAATGTTATACGGATAATAAATGGTGGGGTTTTTGCACCTATGAAATGCCACCTTGAACATTTGCCTATTCAAAAATTTTCTCAATCTAATATAGTAGTACATTAGTTGGCTCTTTGAATAAAACTGGGCCGCACCAATAGTTAAATTAGGCTAATTTAAATGGTTATATTGATAATTAAAGGTTGGAGTTTAGCACTCTAGAAAATACACTGCAAAAACTTAGCAAAAGTTTCTGTATCCTAATATATTGTTAAAGATGGGTCTTTGAACCAAAAAATGGGCTGCGCCACAGTGAATAACACCTAATTAAAATAAATTGAAGACGGATAATAAAATTGTGGGTTTTGTGCAATAGAAATACATCAGCAGTTACTAGAAATTTTCTGTATCTAATGTTAAGTACAATTTGGGTCTGTTGAGAACATAGACTTGTGGCTTGCACAAAATAAAAGGTGTTTGCTGGCCAAAAAATGAGTAAAAAAAAAAGCCATTTCAATGCAGGTTCCAAAGCAGGTGTTGGGCTGGCCCCCTCCTTTCCTGCGGTTTACAGCGCTAAGATGTTCTTTAAAAAAGTTCTCGCATTTAACTATGTAAGAACTGAAATTCTCTAATCTACCTATGTTCTAATGTTCACAGCTAAAAGCAAAGTTGTCTGTATGAATAAAGAGAACTGTGTCTCTGAGCTGAGCAGAGCTGTATTGAGGAGAGATCTAGCACACGTCCTGCTCTAATGAGAGACACTGACACACTGGTGCTGAACAGGAAGCGCTGTTCTATGCAAAACGAGGTCATGTGATGTGTATGACAACCATACACATCACAGTTATGACGTTGCACACCCAGCTCACCCTGCTCTATGCTCTAAGCTGATTTGCTGGCTGCCAAAATGACAGGAAGCGCCGAAAATGGCGCAATAGTAATAGATTATGTGCAGATTCTAACCTAAATTATCGCGTGATCGGAAATTTCCGATCAACCTAAAAACCGTGCCGATTTCAACTTTGTCGATTATAATCGCTCATCCCTAGTTTCAACCATTATTGGTTCGAATATAGCAACATTTATGCTGGCAAGTTCTTTTAAAGAGGCATGTTCTTTCTCAATTGTTCTAAAGATACATTTCCTTTATGATACATTAATTCAGTAATAACATACATTTAGACCTGTATATTGGTATTAATAGAGAAGCCCATATAGAAAAACAAAACACATTTCTACAAAACAGACACAAATATATTTTTAGACTATTATAGACTTGTTAGATTATTACAGTGTTCACTATATACCCTTCAGACAGTTCCAGGTCAAAATGAAATTGTAACATGAAATTGTAGCATGAAAGATTTAGCAGCATGAAAGATTTCTTTAAATAATATGGAAAGCAAAGAATGTTCTTGGTCTTGCTTAAGAAAGCAAGAAAACTGGATAAAAGATAAAAGACTCAACAAAAAATGTCTATATATGGTGCTAATACAGGTGCAAGTTCACTATACAAAAGCAACTACACCCATAGATATTAAAGTTCGAGAAACTCACAGATAACATTTTACACAAACCAGAATTGGAGTCATATCCCATAAAAAATGAAAATATTTTATTGACATACATATTAAAAACAACTTACAGACAATACACAATAAGTAAAAAAGGAAGAAGATAGCGAGTGTTAACCAAATATATAGAATCAGTAATGAACTATAGTTGCCAAATACACATTGATTGCATAAAATGCACCCAAAGGGAAAAAAATATATATATATACATCCCGAAAATCACATTGTCTGTGTAACGGACCCAGGTAGTGGATCCGCTGGGCCACCGCAAGCGGTGGTACAAGCCACACAAGGGAGCGGGGTCTAGGTGGGTCCCGGTTTTCACCAGAACCCACCGCAAGGTGGGATGGGCTTGCCGTGGCGGGATTCCATCAGGTTGCTACCCCTGATGCGACTTGCTTGCGGTGGTAGCCGAGGTGCAATGCAATGCAAAATCGGCTGGCAAACTCGTAGTCAGGGACGGGCCAGAAGGTCAGGGCAGGCAGTGAAGGATCGTGGTCGAAAAACATAAGCCGAATGGACTGGTACACGGAAACAGCAACCGGAATGCAGAAAGGGCTTCCTCGCATAGGGAACGGGCACTATGAATTCGGAAAAGTGCTTCTGGAAGGTGGAGCATTATATAGGGTCAGCAGCCGGCAATAGCCAATTACCGGCACGATGGCCCTTAGTCTACTAGAGCCAGCGAGCGCGCCCTAAGGAGCGGGGACGCACACACCGGCCGGCAGAGGAAGCAAGAGTATGATCGGGTAAGTACTCCTGTGAAGAGGAGCGAGACCGCTCGCGGCCCGACCCACGAACCGCGGCGCAACCCGTCCCCGAGATTGGGGGGACGGCAGGGACCCAAGTGCGCCCGCAGGTCGGGCCGTGGGACCGCTTGTAACAATACGGCTTAAAGACTCCTGAGAACCAGTGTCCCTTAAATATTGAATACAAGTCCCTCCTCTCCTTAGAAGTCCTTACCGTGCAGGCGCTTGTTTTCCACATCAGATTTAAACCAACGTCACTTCCGCTCATGCCCACCGAGATGCCCAATACCTCAAGAATCTTTAAACCGTAGTTGCTTGGTCTATTAAGACTGGGAGGAACTCTATTTAGGGTCTACCCCATTTTTGCCATGATTGAAGATCCCCTGAGAAACCCCTGTACATCATAAGGGGGAACCAAGTCAGGATACATTGGCTTAGTGTTTCATCTAAGGAAATAAATACGAGCAGCTAATATATATTTTATATTCCTCATTTTTTCTCTTATCCTATTGAGTAATAGGGTTGTGACAGGGTGGGCCTCCGGTGGATGGGGCCGTCCCTTTTGGGACGAACACTCCGTCTTTATTTATAGGCATTAGAATAGGGCAAGTGAACGGAATATGTATATATCCTTGCATTGAAATCTTTGGATTCTTTTGCCTATTAGTATGATGGCTAAGCAATTCTACGTTCTTTTGACCGTTATGGGATTATTAGCCCCATTTTGATTAAGAATATTTGGGTTTCTATTTGATCTGATGAGAATCGTGTTGTATGCATTTGATACTGTTGCTTAGATGGTTTAAATAGTTATTACCCTTGATTGATATTTGTAGCTAAGTTGTTATTATTATTATTATTATTATTATTATTTTTTATTATTATTATTAACATTTATTTTAAAGCGCCATTGATTCCATGGCGCTGTACATTTGAGGGGGGGTCACATACATGATATGTCAAGTGAGTACAATTAATGAAAAATGAATGACGTAAAAACTGGTACAGGGGAGAGTTGACCCTGCCCGCGAAGGCTTACAATCTACAAGGAGGAGGGAAGAGACAGGAGGAGAGGGGCAGACATGTTTGTAATTAAAAGTTATATTATAGGAATTGGGCCTTTTTTTTCTGAATCTGTGGAAAAGATCATCAACAATGGAAGGTGTTTTTTGATAGCAGAGGTTAAGTCACGAAATTGAGGACTGTACATAGTAGAAAAAAACTGAAGTATTTTTCATTTTGCTCCCCAAATCTTGCTTTTTATTATCTGCCAGCAGTTTCATGTGTGGTATAGATACAACTTTCCTGATATCTCTGTTTAAGCTCCACTGTGGGTATTCTCTCTTCCTGAGCCAATCACAAACATCCCTGTGATGTATCAAATACTGATCATCTAAGGAACAATGTCGTTTGGTTCTAATCAATTTGCCTTGTGGTATATTTTTGATGACATGGGCGGGATGACAGGATGTGTCCTGTAAAAAAGGAATTTCTAAGGTGACATCAACATCAATCTTTCCCCATTAGTTGTCACTCAACTTAGCATCCAAAAAATTGACCGTAAATTGGTGCCAGTCAAGTTCATATTATTTTTGCTTATATAATGACCAAAGCTAGTGGCTTCAATTTTAGAGCCCCCCCCTTCCCTCCACACCAGGAACAGGTCATCTATATAGCAACCATACCACCTGATGTGGGGGAGAAAAGGACAATCCTGACAGAACCGATATATCTCCTCCCAGGCTGAATGTAAATGTTAGCCAAAGAAGGAGAGAATCTAGCTTTTACTGAAGATCTGCAGCACTGCAAAAAAAAGTCTTTCAAAGTATAAATAATTATGCTCCAGCAGAAAATCTACTGCCAAAATGACAGACTCATTCGACACTGCAAAGTGCAGACTAAAACGCTGTAAATGTGGCCTCAGATACTGTAACGCCAAATCATGGGGAATAGAGGGATAAAGCCCTATGACATCACAGATTAACCAAGAGCACCAATCATCCCATGGGGCTTGTGATATAATAGCCACCAAACTTGTAGTATCCTTAATGTATCCAGGGAGTTGTACTACAAAGGTTGCAATAGCATATCAATACAAACGCCAAGCGGTTCACCCAAGGAGCCAATGCCTGCAACAATCAGACATAAAGGGGGAGGAAAAATGTTTTTATGGACTTTTGGCAAGGAGTGAAAAATCGGAACCACTGGATGACTGACGTACACACACCCTCATCAAGTATTATCTTTAGTTTGATCTGAAAAGGAACAGTAGGGTCAGACTGTAGGGGTGAGACATATTGAGATCTTCTAACATCATAAGATTTAATTTAAGGTATAAAACCAGCATTCTACAGTACATCTGAGCCCTCTTTATTGGCAGAACATACCAACAAATCAGAATTATCACGCAATTCAGATAAAGCAATAGTTTCTTCTTTAGTAATATTAGACTTAATGGGATGGATCACAAATGGATTGTGATGGTAAATTAACTTAATGGGATGGATTACATAAAATACACTCAAAAGTGTTCAAGAAGCAAAATCTTTGTTGCCCAGTGTAATGGATAAATTTGTTTTAACATATCAACTAATTATTTATGACTCAAGTTTCCACAAATATGTTGTACTTGTAGATTGCTTGGCTTTTACTTTTCCATCCAGTTCATCTCTAACACAGTCAGTGAGGTGTTAGTCTAGTCCCTGTGCGGCCATTCTATTCTTTGTAGTCCACCAACTTATTCTTGTCTACTTAGGTAGTCATGACATAATCTAAAAGTATGTTCTATATCACTGTCTTGCTATAATATGATTTCCTTACCAACCAGTTGTACACTCGAGGGTATAGAACAGTACATTAAAAATGCTGTAGCAGCCCTTTTTGTCCAGTGTGCTGGTCAGCCTGTGCAAGTTGCCAACCAGTTGCAGCACAGCGGCTCACTGGTTAGCACTTCAACCTTAAAGTGCTGGCGTCCTGGATTCAAATCCCACTAAGTAAAACTGCTTCAAGGTGTTTGTATCCTCTCCCCATGCTTGCATGGGTTTCTTCAAGGTACTCCAGCTTTCCCCACACTCCAACAACATACATATAGGTTAATCTGAGATTCAAATTGTGAGCCAGTGTGGGGACAGAGACCAATGTGAATGCGGATATTCTCTGTAAGGCGCTGTGGAAAATAATAGTGCAACAAAAATGAATAAAATAAAGAAATAACCTCTGGATCCAGCAAAATACCCATTACACTTCATCCCCATGTTTGACAGTTGTTGTCACACACTGAGGAACCATCTTTTTACCTGGTTTATAATAATATAAGTAAAAAAAACCTACATCATGTACTAAAGATGTCAAATTTTGGTTCATCAGTCCATAAGACCTTCCTCCCCTCTTCAGTAGACCACTGGAGTTGCTGCTCAGCCAAGGCAAGTTTTTTTTATTTTATTTTGCATTCTAAGCAGTGTCTTTCTTATTGATATTCGACCTGTCAAACCTGCAAATGGAAGTCTCCTATTTACAGATGAAATGGAAACTTGTTTACCATTAGCAGTATTAAGCCTAAAGATTTGGTGTTGTGAGGCACCAATTGTGCAAACTGGTGACTCTCAAAAACTTGTCATGTGATTTTCTAGTGACCTTTAGTCTCCCAGACCTTTTCCTGTCAGAGTTTTCTATAATTTCCAAGTGCATTTTCATAGCACAAGAAGCTTTACTTTACTGCCACCTTTGGTTTCTTGGCAATTTCTCTGTAGAACAAACTCACACTTCTAAGTGTTATAATCAACTGTCATATGCACATATCTGTATATAAATGTCTGGGTAGCAGGTTCATCTTCTTTTACGTGTCCCATCCTATATTTATGAAAAATAGCTGGACCAATGTCCAGTTTAAAGGCAACATCTATGAATTCACATGCACCATTTTTGTACTTGGCACCAGCACACCAGTTCTAAATAGATATAGAGGAGTGTATGATAAAACAGTATGAATCAAAGTGTTATGCGGAAAACATAAACACTCAATATTGGTTCACAGAATGTTATGCGCCATACCTTATACGTCAGTTTCGCACCAAACTTTGACACATAAAAATGTGTCATCAGCCGCACAGTGTGCCAAGTTTGGCCATATGCCTGTTCATACATCTATAGAATTGGCAAAAAAATGACAAAGACAAATTCATAGATGTAGCCCTAAGTACGTCTCACCTATTGTCTCATCTCTACTTCCAGGTGTGGCAAAGAACGCACTCACACCTCTCGTTTGATTTCTTAATGGGTTTATTTCAATGGGATGTTCAGTTCCATCTGCACCTGTATCCTCTGCATTGTGAAGTGCTTCAAAATATTTTTGTGCTATATAAATATAAATTATTATTATTATTTTGTCAATTGCCTTTTTCTTGACATTGTGATTGCAATGTGCTCTATGCTGAAGAGCAAAACTGTCCAAATTGTGCCCTGGGGCGTGTTGTAATGCTGTGTGTTCCAACACTGGTGACACAGATTCAGAAGGTTTGAAAGTAATCTACAAAATTTGAGACACTTGCAGGATACAGTAGCTTGCATACAATTTTAAACCATAATTGGCTTTTTGTGCTGCAGAGCATCGCCCCCTGACGTCTTCTTTAAAGAATGGCCCCTTGGATAAAATCGGAAATGTAGACCCAATTTTTTTATATATATATATATATATATATATATATATATATATATAATATATTAAAAATAAATATTATATATATATAAATATATAAATAATAACACACACACACACACATAATCTTATAGGCAGCTAATATTAGATTTTACATAAGGGCCTAAGCTGCATAATGAATTTCATGGCTAACACTGCTAGTAAACTATTAGATAGTAAGGGGCCCGTACACTATTCTGCATATGGGCGCTTTACTAACTGAGTATGTTCCTGAGAGTGAATACACTGTATAATACTGTATTTTGTAATATACTCTGAAAACTGAAGTACCAAAATATTCCCTCTACACGTTTTGCTATGCAGCAGTCAGATCTATTTTACACATGAATGTTTTTAAATGATGCTTCTGAATTCTATTCCCTGAGCTTTTCAAAAAGGAATTTACGATGCATCCTGTAAAAAAAGATAAATGTCCTTTTAAAATTAGTTAAAAACATTCCTTAAATAGCATTTCTCCAACCTGTAGGAGATAATAGTGTCACACTAGATAATAGCTTCCTATGTGTCGCTAGTGCACAGGTGAAGCTGCGGGAGCAGGAAAAGGACACACAGGCAGAATGCTGACAGATGGCAGATTGCATTGACTTTTAAACATAATGATGGGGTTGGAATGCTAAGTGTACAGTACTGATAGCTATTAATTTCTCATCTTGTCAGATTAGCAGAGGTTTAAAGGTAGAGCCCTTTATTCTGCAGACAAGAAGTGAGGCAATCAAATGATAAACAAGAACTTTGCAAAAATAAAATACATCATTTAAGATTTGAAGAGAAAAAAATTCAATAAAATGATAGGATTGATGCTATCTTTCCAACATATCAACATTCTTGCATTATTAAACAACAAAATGTTATTTCATATACTTAAGTACAGTAAATAAATATTGCCTGATCCTGATCACTATAATGGTTTATTAACATCCTACAATTTATATCTATATTTGTGTGATCTGTCAGTGAAGATGGACACACAATGTCAGAGTTCTTTGGACCATTGTCGAACCAGTGGGACATATTCGAGCAACACAAGCCTCCAGTTTAATGCAGAGGCGTAAAGAAACTTTGTTTGTTACTGAAGATTCCATAAAACAGACAAAAATACAAAATAGGCCAAGACATGCTTGATTTTTTTCATGATCAGTGAGGATCTAACTAGAGATGAGTGAAATTCTCAAAAATTCTATTCGGCCGATTCACAGAATTTTTCTCAAAAATTTGTTTTGTTCCGGATTTATTTGCGACAAATTGTGTTAAAAAACAGCTATTTCCTGGCTGCAGAGAGCCTGTCTGGTGTTATAGAACAGTGTGCCATGCAGAAATAAGCATAGGGAGCGTGGTTTGGTATTGCAACAATGCTGTGTTTTAGTATGACACACAGATGACAGGCGCCGCTCTTAGAATCTCTTCACACTTCACTTATCTGGGCAGTTACTGGGGCAAAACTGACCAAATAACTGTAGATGGAATGCAGCATGACAGGATAATGTCAGCACCAGCTAGAAAGAACCAAGCTGAGCGCCAAGATCCCACTATAGCATCAAAGAGTGCACTCCTTTTATACCATCATCAGATGATTCCACAGATTATAACAGAACCTGTTCTATTAAAAAGCTGATACATGTAGATCCCCCTCACCCTACCGAAAGAGCGGAGAGGGTGTTCGCAGTAATTTTGCGTTGACATCACTGACCATTTTGCCCTTCCTTTGATCCGTCAGTGTCCTCATTCAGACGATCAATAATCCATCAGTATTGCTAAAGACAAAAATAAACAGGAGTTGATCCAAAACAGAGATGACAAGTAAATGGAAAATTTGTATGTCTTCTGTGTTTGTATCCACTCCTGCCTTTGGCTACCTAATCATCAGATAATCCTGATGCAAACAAAGGACCATGTTATACTGGCTTCTCCTTCTGACAGATTAAAAGAAGGGGAAAACCAAACATAGTGGCAACGACATAGAATGCTTGAGGGTGGAAACAGCATTTGGAAACCACAGGGTCGTCGACTGAGAAAGTGGTCAGTTGGCAGCAGCATGAGTAGGCCACAGTTACACAATGACTTAGTGTGGAGGTGTCAGAAGCATGAGTAGGCCACAGAGTGGTACAAAGACAGATTGTGGATAGAGATGGGCGAATTTCTCAAAAATTCGATTTGGTCACTTCGCCGAATTTCAAGACAAAATTAAATTCGGACCGAATTACATCGGGACGAATCACGTTAAAAAACAGTTATTTCCAGGCTGCACAGAGCCTGCAGGGTGCTGTAGAACATTGTGCCATGCTTAAATATGCAGAGGGAGCTTGATTTGGTCTTCATACAATGTTGTGTTTTAGTATGACACACATATGACTGCCGCCGCTTTTAGAATTGCTTCACTATAAAATTCCCTGGGCACTTAAGAGGGCAAAATTTACCAAAAAACACAAGCGGGAATGTAGCCTGATAAAGTCATGCCAGCGAAAGCTGGAAAAAAACAAGCTGAGAGCTCAGGTGGCAACATTAGTGACAGAGTGTGGAGGTGACGGCGGCAGCCACAGCAGCATGAGGTCAGAGAGTGGCACAATGACATTCTGGAGGTGGCAAAAACAGGAGTAGGCCACAGAGTGGCACAACGACACAGTGTGGAGTTTACGGCAGCAGCCACAGCAGCAGCATGAGGTCAGAGAGTGGCACAATGACAGTCTGGAGGTGGCAAAAACTGGAGTAGGCCACAGAGTGGCACAATGACACAGAGTGGAGGTCACGGCAGCAGAAGCATGAAGTCAGGCAGTGGCACAATGACAATCTGGAGGTGGCAAAAACAGGAGTAGGCCACAGAGTGGCACAATGACAACAGTGAGGAGGTCACGGCAGCAGCAGCATTTAGGTCAGACAGTGGGACAATGACATTCTGGAGGTTGGAAAAACAGGAGGAGGCCAGAGAGTGGCACAAGACTGAGAGCGGAGGTCCGGCGGCGCAGCCATGAGGTCAGGCAGTGGCACAATGACATTCTGGAGGTGGCAAAACAGTAGCAGGCCACAGAGTGGCACAATGACACAGTGTGGAGGTCACGGTAGCAGCAGCATGAGGTCAGGCAGTGGCACAATCTCATTCTGGTGGTAGCCCAAAAAATGGAGTAGGCCACCGAGAGGCACAATGACAGAGAGTGGAGGGCACGGCGCAGCAGCATGAGGTCAGACGGGGGCACAATGACACAGTGTGGAGGTCACGGCAGCAAACCACGCAGCAGCATGAGGTCAGACAGTGGCCCAATGACATTCGGGGGTGGCAAAAACAGGAGGGGGCCACAGAGGGGCACATGACGGGTGGAGGTCACGGGGGCAGCTGCATGGGCGGCAGTGGGACAATCACATTTTTTAGGGGGGGCAAAAAATGAGCGGCCACAAAGGCCAATGACAAGAGTGGGGGGGCCGGCAGCAGAGCAGAGGTCAGGCATGGACAAAGAACCGGGTGGAGGTATGGGAGAAACCACGCACAGCAGAGGTAGAAGTGGCACAAAGACATTTGGAGGTGGAAAAAAAAAAGGAAGGCCCAGAGTGGCACAATGAAAAAGATTTTTAGGTGCGGCGCAGGAGCAACAGCATAGGGCAAAGTGGGACAGTGACACAGTGTGGATGTCACGGCACCAGCAACAGCAGCAGGAGCATGAGGTCATAGAGTGGCACAATGACAGAGTGTTGAGGTGGGTGGCAATACCAGTCCCTGGTAAAGATGATGGTAGGCAGATGGGTAAACTGTCAGCAGATGTGTGGCATCATGCGGGTGGCGGCATCGGAATAGTGGCTGAGGCAGGTAGTTTGAACCCAGACTGACGCCTATGGCATTGGTGTGTGGAAATCCTGGCCGATCCACGCCTGATTCATCTTGACAAAGGTCAGTCGTTCCACATTTCCCGTGGACAAGCGGGTTCTCCTTGGGGTAACGATGGCCCCCGCCGCACTGAAGACCCGCTCTGATGCCACACTACTGGCCGGGCAGGACAGCTTCTCCACTGCAAACTCGGCAAGTTGCGGCCACACATCCAGTTTGGCTGCCCAGTAGTCCAGCGGATCTTCTAACTGGGGTGGCAGAGTGCTGTCCAAGTAGGCCACCACCTGTTGGTTCAGGGACTGCTCCAGGTCCTGCTGCTGCTGCTGCTGCTGCTGGCGACTACCCTCCTCACTAGGCGGGTGAAGGAAGCTGCTCATCAGTGACTCCAGACTTAGGTGCTGCTGATGTAGCTGTACTGCTCCGACCCCCACCTGCCCCAGCAGCCGCGGCAGTAGTAACGTGAGCGCTGAGGAACCCCCCGGTCAGACCTGTCAGAGGAGGGACGATGCCGCATAGGCAGCGGCCAACTGACTACGGAGGATTTCCCTATAGTATTTGAGTTTGTCCTCCCTCTCAATAGCTGGGAAAAAGGCTCCCATTTTGGACCGGTAGCGAGGGTCCAATAGGGTGGAGAGCCAGAAGTCATCCCTCTGCCGGATGCTGACTATTCGGCTGTCACTAGCCAGGCAAATCAGCATGCTGCGGGCCATCTGCACAAGTGACTCAGAGGGGCTCCCTGCCTCCATCTCCACTGTATACTGCCACGGTGCTTGCGGGTCATCTGCCTCATCTTCCTCATCTCCATCTACCTCCTCCAGCTGCTCCTGCTCCTCCTCTCTTGTCACCTGGGTAGAAAATCCACTCATTTCACCAGACAATACTTCTGCTCCAATGTCTCCTCCTTCTCCTCCTCCTCCTCCATTTCAGCCCCCCAGGGGACTCATGGGGCCGCGAGATGAAAGTCCCCACATCTCCAGTCCCCTGCCCAGACAGATTTTTCAGCATCTTTTTCCAGGACATAAAAGCAGTGGAATGACGTTATTCATCCCGTAGTCCTGGCGACTGACAAATAACTTTGGCTTCCTCGAATGGCCTCAAAAAAACGGCAGGTGTCACGCAGATCTGCCACGGGCTGACATCAAAGTTACACAGGGGAGTACTCCTGTCCGCCTGGATCATCAAAAAATCGTTAATGGCCTTTCTCTGTTCATAATTTCAGTCCAACATGTGCAGGCTGGAATTCCAACGGGTGGAAACATCGCATATCAGAGTGTGTGGGGAGGCCGTTCTGCTTGCTGCAACTCGAAGAAGGGTGTTCCTGGCTTTGTACGAATGGATAAAAATGCATGCCAGTTTCCTGACCATTTTCAGAAAGCGACTGCTGGCGCCATGAGTAGCGAGGAGCAGGAGCATTGGACCGGGAGATGATGTCAAAGAGAAATTTGCTCCCTTCTGCAGAGTGGTGGAGCCTTGACTGGCTGCAATGGCATGCGTTGCCAAGGCCGCTGCTGCTGCTCGGGGCGCAGGGTTGACCACCACATCTGAGCCAGGTTTCTCCCAGGCACCGGATGGTGACGCTGCATGTGTTGACGCAGGCCCGTGGGGGCCAATGTTAGCTCCTGGCCATGCTTCACTTTCCCACAGATTCTACATATACCCATATTCGGCTCCTCCGATGTATTAGCAAAGAACTGCCACACCGCCGAGTAGCTGATTTTACCGCCAACGCTCCGCACTGAGTGACTACTACCGCCGTTGCCTCGCTGAGCCCCTGTGCCGCTACTTTCTTAGACCTGGGTAGCGGGTTTTCTACCCAATGGCCGCTTGGCTCCCGACCTCGCACTGCTTCTATCCTGCTGACTCATGGCCACACAACCCACTTGCTGGCTGCGCCGCTGCCTGACGCGCAAGCTGACGCCCTCTTCTCCTGACGATGATGAAGCCCTTGCTTCACCCGGCTCCCAAGTGCGGTCGGCTACATCATCATCTATTTGTGTTTCATCGTCACTGCTGTCCTCATCACCGGTCTTGGTATGCCGAGGCTGAACCCCCACAACATGACCTCCCATGCCACTCTCAACATTTTTATACTTTGCCACCTACTGTAAGAAGCAGGGGATATTGGCCCCATTTCTTCGCTGCCAAGTAGCTGTGCGCCCTCCTCA
>JAODAL010067898.1:0-17075 GCA_025379985.1 Phyllomedusa bahiana
GGGGGAGGCACGGATCCCGATCCGGCGCTGCTGCCCCGACAAAGACGGGAGGAGCGATCTCCTCGCGTTTCTTATTATTGCGACCGGATTGTCGCGATAATTACGGGGTTAACCGCCCCCCCCCCCCCGGAGGACCCGGGGGTCGGGCCTGGTGCGGGATGTCAGTGTAATATACAGTGACACCCCGCCCGATCGGCGAACCTGCTTTGGGTTTCCGCGATCCTCAGGACGATCCTACGTCCGGGTGCGTTAACCCCAACGACCTGGACTATGGATACCCCAAGGTCTTTAAAGGGGGGTTAATATCACAACCCTTTAAATGTACCATCTTAATGAGATATTTATTGGTATTTACTTCTTCTGGTTTTCATGTTATGGCTGTGTAACATGACCAAACTAAGGCAAACCTCTAGGTAAGGCAAGAATCCAGCACCACCCAGCAGGAGTGATGTCATGGCAGAAAAAAGACACTGTCCAAACCTATGTATACTTTCAGAGAAAGACAAATATGTAAGCCCTTAGGGTATTTAGAAACTTACGCCGTACATTCGCTGGGGTTGGATCAGGGGCCCCCTACACAATTGCCCTTTCTACACCACTTTTTTATAAAAAAAAATTTTGGAAAAAAAAACAATCAAGGTGAAAAGCACTTATATTTACATAAAGAAAGATATGTCTACAATAAATAAGAACGTAATTATAACCTATAACCTATTTGCATAAGCAGTTTTCAGACAAACTTCACACTTGACCAATATATTTCCTAAATTTGCAATGGGCTCCATCTATTGTTTTGGCCATTGGCTCACACACCTTTTTCTTAAAGATCACTGTAATATGATTGTATTTGAGAGGCTGTCCATGAAAATCTTAAAAGGTTTTTCCATAATGATGACTAGTGATGAGCGATTACGTCGACTATCGTCATCGGGTTGATAGTCGAACGAAATTATCAAGCGATTTTCCGATAGTCGTTAATAATTATCGCCGATGACCATTAAAGTCTATGGGGAGAAAAAAACCTTCATTTTACACCCAAACAGGGTGGAAAGGGGTCCCGGTCCTTTACCACAGCTTGACCCTTAACCTGCATGACCCACAAATTAAAAAGTGCCAAAAGGCAGTTTATTTGAACCACATTTTACTTGAACTGGACATTGATTTTCCCTGTCTTGGAACGCGATGCCCCTTTAAATCGTCGACCACAGTTTTAAAAAAGGTCAGAAGAAGATCTTTCAACCACCATTTTGTTGAACTGGACTTTTGATATACATGTCCTGCCCCGCAGCATTCCCCCAAAAACCTGCATGACCCACAGATTAAAAATCCCGGGAAAAAAAGAAGTCTTTAAAACCACTATTTTTTGTTGAAGGGACATGACTAACCTTTTGTCCCAATATGACCTTTAAAACCTTCGCCTCCAGATTTAAAAAGTGCCTGAAAAAAGGAGTCTTTCAACCACCATTTTAGTTTAAGATTTTTGTTCATCCCGCAGCATATAAAATGGAATAAAAGTGATCAAAAAACCCCAAAAAAAACGCCAACGTTTACCAATTAAACCCCGTCCTTTTCATCCCCGCAAAAAAAAATCCCTAACACAGCTCTGTATACGGAAAAAAAAAAAAAACTTATGGCTCCCCCAGAAGATAGTGATGCATAAATGTTTTACACAAAAAAAACCCTTTTTTTTTTTTAAAAGTGCTTCAACAAAAAAAAACTATAAAAAGGGGTATTGCCTAAATCTATCGACCCACAGAGTAAAGTTAACTTTTTACGGATACTGCACAGTGAGCGCTTTTTAAAAATAAAAAAAAAAAACATACTGGGATTGCAGTATTTTCCTTCATCTGCCTTCCAAAAAATGGATTAAAACTGATCAAAAAGCCCTTGTCCCCCAAAAATGATACTAAAAAAACGTAAAACTCATCCCGCAAAAAAACAACCCGGTATACAGCTCCATATACAGAAAAATAAAAAATTTTATGGCCTGACTATGGCGATGCAAAAATAGTTTTCCTTTGAATAAAAGTGTTTTTATTGTATAAAAGCAGTAAAAAATAAAAAATATACAAATTTGGGTTTTTGCTCAACCGTTGCCCTGTGAGTAAAGCAGCATGTCTATCTAAGCACGTGACCGCTATAAAAAATAAAATTAAAAAACACTACCAGGATTTCTGTATTTTTTTTCCAAAAAGCCTCACAAAAACCTAATAAAAAAATGAACAAAATGTTGTATGACCCAAATGGGACCAAAAAAAAGCATCATTCACCCCCAAAAAACAAGGCCTACACGTTTTCACACAGCAAAATAAAAAAGTTTTGATGTCAGAATAGGACAACTTTAAAAAAGAATTTTTTTTAAAGACCCCATTTCATTGTGTAAAAGTAACAAAACAAAAAAAACCCATATAAAATTTTTTCCATTCAATTGTAAGACCCCCTTAAAATTATCAATCATTTACACTGCACGGCGAACGCTTAAAATTAAAACCCAAAAAACAATGGGGAACTGCGTTCCCTCCCCCCATTTTTAATGGGCCCCCTTTCTAAAAAAAAAAGATGGAACACCGTGCCCCAAAATGCCCAAAACACCCCCAAATGAGATCCCTTAGGGGTGTTTTTAATCAAAAAAAGGAGCACTTTGAAGGTTTTTACCTTTTTTGGTTTTGGGGGCTTGCAAATGCGACATGGCCCACCAAAAACTGTGTTCCCCAAAGCCAAAAAGCGTTCCCTCCCTTGTACGCCCGCCCTGCCCCAAAAAGCAGTTTACACCCCCATTAGGGTATTGCCGAACTTGGAAAGAAATTTTTTAACAAAGTTTTGGCGTTCTTTTTTCCAGGATTCCTTGTAAATAAGAAACATTTTTTAAGCTAAAATTGCAATTATTGGGAAAAAAAAGTTTTTTAATTTTTACAGCCTAATGTTTTTAAAAAAAATTTTTGGAAACACCTGTGGCGCGATATATCACTGCACCCCTGTATTAAAACCTTAAGGGGGGGAGTTTTCAATATGGGGGCTTTTTAGGGTTTTTTTTAAGTTTTAGCCCTTAGGGCCTCCTGAAATGGCACCTAAAAAAAATTGATTGAAAATGAGACCCCGAGCCAGTAGGGTCCTCCATTTTTGGGGGTTATGGGGAGCCAAATAAGCATAGTTTCCACATATGGGGTATTTTTAAAAAAAGGCAGACCTGGGGGAAATGAATTTTCATTTCATTTTTTCCTAGTCACATTTTTCCGTATTTCCCGTGAATAATGGAAAAAATTGAAAATCTGCAAAAATAGTGAAATTTTTAAATTTTACCTCCACTTTGCTTTTAAACTCTGAAAATACATAAAGGGTTAACAAACTTCCTAAACACTGTTGTAAATACTTTTGGGTTTAGTTTTTAGATGGGGGCATTTATGGGGGGTACTAATATACAGGCCCCTCAAAGCCACGTCAGAAAATGGGACTGGGCCCTATAAAAATGTATATTGCTAATTTTTGAAAAAGTAAAAATTACTACTATTTCTAAACCCTTAATGATATATAAAAAAAAGGGGAAAAAAAAAGTGCCCAAAACCCATAGAGTCATATGGTAATCTAGTTTTAAAAAATTTGTGGTGAATAATTATCTGTTTTTTACGCAGAAATTTTTTAAAATTTTAAAAACACAGATTTTTTTCCCCAAATTTTTTTTTGAAATTTTGATATTTTTCACAAAAAAACAAGGGTTGTATGGAAAACATTTTCTTTCAACTTAAAGCACAATGTGTCACGAGTAGTGTTAGCGATTGCGTTGGCTTTCGAGATCGAGCGTAGTCGAAAAGGGAAAATAAAAATTTTCCCTGTGGGGAAAAGATTATTCCCCATACCAAAAACTAGGGGGAGAACAACACCTTCAATTTTTCACCCAAAAAAGGGTGGAGAACGAATTAACATCCACAACGTCAAAAGGGTACGGGTACATCTTAGGCAACACACTTAGGTTATAAAAAACACAGAAAAAAGTACAAAACCCTTCACTACCCCCGTCTTGTACCCAGCCTGACCTTAAACCTGCATCACCCACAAATTAAAAAAAATGCCAGAAGGCATTATGATTTGACCATCATGTTACTGGAAGACTGGAAATTGAATATCCTGTACTGGAACGCAGCATGAGCCCCAAACCTGCATGGACTCTCCCGATTTAAAAATGCCGCAAAAAAGGGAAGTCTTTCCAACACCACCATTTTAGTTGAACTGGACACGAATATATCTGTCCACTGTACCGCCAGCGACATGATCATTAAACCTGTCTGACCCACATGTTTTATAAAAAGTGCCAGAAGAGAAAAAGGAGTTCTTTCATACCCATTTTAGTTGAAACTGTCCTCGTCCTGGGCCACAGTTATGACCACTTAAACCTGTCCTGACCCCTAGATTAAAGTGCCGAAAAGGAGTCTTTCAACTCTACCATTTTAGTTGATACTGGGACATTGACTAGAAACTGTTCCTGTGCCACAGCATGACGCAGGGCGGAGTTACGTGGGTGCGGTGAGAGCCAGGCTGGCGGTCCGAAATTAACTTGTAAACAACGGCAGCAGTAGTAAATATGCCCTGATGACGGCTGCACAAAAAACTGTCGTGCTGAAAGACAGAGTGCGGATGCGGGAAGTGGTGAGAACTCCAGCCTTCCTCAGTACACATGTCATGACCTGGGTAGCGCTTGCCCCTCCCGTAATGAGTGCGGACAAATTGAGCTTCACTGGAAATTAATCTGGTGGTTAAAACGCATTGTTAACACCCAGGTGCCCTTTTGCTTGCATTCACTTTTTCTCACATTTTACGTCAACATGCTGAGGAAATGGTCTCTGTATCTTTGTTCTCTCTGTCCACCGTGGCTCTTACTCCATGTCTATGAATAACCTATACATTCTGGGTCAAGTTTTCATGTACCTCCCTTGTACAATTCAGGGAATTTTTTTACAGCTATTTTTGTAACATGCAAGTTTTTATAGTAGTTTAATTTTCTAGAAAACAACATTTTTAACAAAATAGGATGGAATCCCACCATGTCTTTGTTTTCTCTTTTTTGCATTGTATTAATGAATTGTCTCTCAATACACGGGATTGATAGCTATGTTAAAGATTCTTGCAAAAAACAAGTTCATTTTGCAATATGTGTCCATCTAACAGTGTCCTACCTATTCATGTGTTCTGGACAGCACAGCAGCCATCACCCTTGAGCACTCTTGACAATGTGAATCGAACAATTGTCTGTTACGGCTAACACATTTTTTTATAATAGGACCTGTTGTTTTAGCTGCATGCTCACAGCAAAAATTGTCCCACATAAAAAATTAAAAGCATGAACCCTGAAGCCACTGTTGGACAATTGTGAGAACAAATCGTCTGTTAGATACAACATTTTTAGAATAGGACATGTAGTATAGCTTCATGTCACAGCAAATGCCCCACAAAAATTCATACTGCTAGACCATTCGAGACCTCACTTTGGACAATTTGTGAAGAACAAATGTCTCGGTTAGAATACAACATTTTTAGAATAGACTGTAGTATAAGCTGAATGTCACAGCAAAATGCCCCAAAATTCAAAACATGACCCATGAGCCACTTTTGACAATTGTGGGGAAGAACAACTGTCTATTAGAAACAAAACTTTTTTAGAACTAGGACAGTAGTATTAGCATGAATTTCAAAAGAAACATTCCCCATAAATTCCAAAAGCTTGACCTTGGAGCCATTTTGGATCAATTGTGAAGAACAAATGTCTGTTTAGGAAACAAACATTTTTTTATAATAGGACCTGTAAGTATTGACTGCAATTTCAATAAGCAGCTGACCCAAGAAAAGAAAGAAAATTATAAAAACTGAGACTTTTCAGCCACTGTTAAAATTTGTGAGGGAGAAATGCACTTAGAAGCCACATTTTCTGTTCCAAAGGACCATGATGATTTGGGTATCTCACCAAGCTACATGACCAAAAAATTATAAATATGACAGATCTCAGCCAACTGTTAAAAATTCGTGGAGGGAGAAATGCCACTTTAAGAAAGCCACATTTCTGTTCCAAAGGGACCTGATCTATGTGCTGTATCTCACAGCTACATGACCCATCTACAAAAATTAATAATATTGACTTCTCAGCCATATTAAAAAAAATGTGAGGAGGAAATGCCACCTTAGAAGACACATTTCTGTTCAAAGGACCATAAATTATAGCTGTATCTCACAGCAACATGACCTCAAAACCATTGGACACATATGCGTGAAAATCTTCTTTAAGATTAAGTGAGTAAATGGATACGGTGTTGTTCATGAACACCTTGCTGTCTTTTACGTCTCCTCACAGAAAAAAGAGAGAATCAAAATGAGGAAAAAGAGAATAAAAAAATTGCAGTAAGAAATGATCATTTTATAAAAAATAAGTTTTCCCAAGAGGACCACTTTTGTTTGAAAAGGAATGTGAAGTAGACGGAGACTAATCGGTGGACTCGGGACAATTGGGGCCACACATCTCAATCAGAGATCCGATGCCTGATTATCATGAAGAAAGTCAAACGATCACATTAATCTGTGGAAAGCGGATGCGCTTTGTCTGTTAATATGGAAACCTCCAGCTGTGCTGGAGGTCACGCTCGTTATGACGCTGGATGCTGGGGCAGGACAACAACCTCTATGGCCGTGCGAATAGACCAGCCGGGCCATTCGTCAATTTTGGATACCCAGAAGTCTATTGGTCCGGAACAACATGCACAAAACATCGGGTGTTGAGACGCAGATGTACGTGCACATGATTTAAGCTCGATCTCTGTGGTGTTGGATGTGTGCCCCCTGAATTTGCATCGTGCGTTGGTGAGGTGGGTATACAAAGATTTCCAGAGGTCCACCCATTAGGCTTCATGCCAACCTTGCCTGCCTGCTTGCCCGACTACGCCTACTTGGCACCTCTACTGCTGTCACGTCGCTGATGTGTTCCACCGTGACATATGCGGAAACGTGAAGCAGACGCAACAGATGTTATCCCAGTTGATCATCAGCAAGCGTCTCCAATTCTGCATTTTTACTCCTCTATTTGGGGTAGGTGGAAGGAAAGTTGCTGAGTTTTGTTTTGTACCGGGGATCCAGGAGGGTGGCCACCACCGTAACTGTTGTTCATTTTGATGGCCTTAATTCGAGGATCATGTTGGAGGAAATGGAGCTTCCAAGCATCATGTGAGAGAATGGAGCCTTGATTTCCCAGCCTCTGGGTCCCGAGGGGCAACTGTAGCAAATGATCTTCCTCCATCTTCCTCTCACGCTCACAATTCTCGCCATATAAAAACCTCTCTTCACAAAGGCCGAGGGACGTCGGTAACTATCGGTGTCTAGAATTACATTCCTTCCATCACCTCCGCTTCCTCCGGCACAGCTTCAACACAGCCTCCTTGATTTGCCTGGATGAGTAGCACCTCCTGAGAGCTGAATGCGGCCAACCTTGCACTAGCTCTGGACCCGAACCACAATGCCCTCAATGAAGGACGATGAAATTGTGAAACTGTCGGGCCTTGTGGATTTGAAGGAGGTGAGAGAGGCTACGTGTCGCATCTGTGGCTCCGTTCTCCTCACGTAGCTGGCGGGACCTGGTTGCTTTCAGAGTGTCAAACGATCGTTCCAGAACTCAAGATCACCACAATGCTCATTGCTGACAAAGGGGCATTGTACCGCACTGACCATTTGCGGTGGCTTCTTCAAAAACTGCGATAAAGGGATGGTGCAGAGCTCTTTCAACTGCCATCCACTCTCGGTGGTTCAACACCCCGGAGGTCCGCACACGGCTGGCTTGTCAGGCCATGTGTTCACTTCATAACTGAGTAATGGCATTGCCTGCATGCCACAATCGCTGGAGATGTCGCGAGGGTGGAATACCAGCGTGTTCGCCACCGCTGATATCAACATATGAGGAACGGTTGATGGGAAGGCCGAGCTGTCGCTGCAAACGCCAGACACACAAGGCGGGACGGAAGCAGGGTGCGAACGGGGAAGTGCGTACTCAGACCTCGAGCCTCTTTCAGCAGGCAGTCCAGACTCCCTGGGGTAGCTCTTGAGAAATTTCTGGACTACAAGTTCATGAACATGTGACCAGGCAAGGGATATGCTCCAGGCCTACAGATCTTAAGGGCGGCCAGCTGGATTTCGCCCATTATCGCACACCACATGTTGCCTACGGACACAACGGGTTCTTGTCCACACAGCCAGCGCTCCAGGTTCTCGTTGCGGAGAAGCCGTCCACAGCTCATGACCTGTGTGGGGACGCGTCTCCAAGAGCAGTATATAATTTTCTACACGGCCTTGGTGTCTCTGGGCAACGTCGATGCCACCAGTAGGACTGGGGGGAAAGAACCCTGCACCATCCTGCGGTTTTGAACAGCGTGTGCGCCATAAGACCTGAGAGCCACCGTGTCACCCCAGAGACATCCACCCAGCTCACCCAGTTGAGCATATCACAGGGAGAATATAGCGGCCTTGGCCAGTGCTTTACTAGTCCAATGTGTAGGTAGGGTGAGATGGACTTTTCCGGACACAGATGCAGATCAACGTGCTAGAAATTTTAGAATGACCACGTGAGCTGGCCAGCGGCAGGGACTGGCTTTTCTTGGCAAAAGAAAATGCCTTGCTCGGCATCTAGTATTGGGGACAGGCGAGGGCCATGCGTGGTGGAACCCATCTGTGTCCACTCAGACGAAAGGGCAACTTTCCACGTGCCACCAGCACAAGCTGGACAATGCCGACATACAGGGGCCATTTTGGTTTGGCGCCATGGTTTGGGTTTTTAGTTAAAAGTGTTTCCTTCTGATCCCACCCCAAACCTGGAAGACAGAGGATGGACTGACTCACGCACTTGCCGCTGTACCGCCGTGCAGGTCGTCAAACTGCGGAAGGAAGAAGGAGGTAGGATGGGTCCTATGGTGGTGCGCGGCTAGGCATGCGGTGGTACTCGGGCGAACGTGGAAGCTGAATCGGAAGCTGATCCTGATCAAGACTCTTGAGAGACATGGGCAGCTGAGGAACCCGCTTTGGTGGTGGGAGGAAGGAGGAGGGAGGCGGAGAAACCAGAGGGTAGTGTGATAGTGGTTGGAGGCACTGGCGTTGGTCTGGCCTTTTTTGGCCCAAGTGATTTCCCTCCTTTTCCAACTCATGCATTAGCTGCATGGGACTAGGACATGTTCGGTGGTGGTTACCACTTTAGGGTTTCTATTGCCTCTACTTATGCGTTTACGGCAAAGGCAGGCAGTATTGACATCGCTGAGGGTGAATCAGAGGCTTGCTCAAAGAATGGCCCAGGCTTGAGAGGTCCTGGACCTTTTTGACGGCGATAAGCCGAGGAGCGGGTTTGCGCTGACCGTGGCTGGAGGAATCATATCAGCGGACTTCTAGCGACGCCCCTCCCCTTTTTGTTGGCAGGGACCCGTATTTGACACTACCCCATCGTGTCTTCTCCTCCTCGCTCCAATGCTCTGAAGCCCTGCTCGACAAGCTAAATTGGCGGAACAGACAGGATCGCGCATCCGCTAATGTCGTTCATCATCATCATCATCCACTATCCACAGGTGACTTGGTCGTCCTGACCTTTCTGCATCCAGAAGCTGCGGAGGGGAGGGGGCGGTGGGCGGGAGGGCTACAAGAAGGGGCACTGCCAAGGCGTTGCCGACCGCCCGGGATTTTTGCCGAATTTGAACCGGCTTCTGTCACCTCCTCTGATGGCATCAGTAATGGCCGTCAACAGAATAAATCATCCTTCTTGATCTCTTTAACATGCCTTATGACCCCAATCGGCATTTTGTCATCAAAGAGGTCTTCAGACAATGGATTATCCCACAGTGGATTGGGTACACGAGTGACTTTTGGGCGCGACTGCTTCTCATGTTGGTGACGGATGCATGAATTGATGCTTGATGACGACATTTGTCGGCCGTGGGACTGCGCCGAAGGACGAGGGAGGTATTAAGACTGCTTAGATTGCAGGTTTGCATTAACCACTGAACGGAAAGATTTGGCGACGATGTTCCGTTACTTAGATTCTCTATACAGGGCACTGACACAGCGATGACAGGCCTGGACGTCCTGCAACTGACGATCGCTTGGCATTTGCGTGTTAGTCGCCCAGAATCATGGAAGGAGCATCCTATCTCTCGTACCTCTACTCCATGTGCTACTCCCCCTCTTTGCTCGCTTAGACCACCTGCATTTCGCCTCCATGTTCAGAAATATAAAAATTGAGAAGGTTGGAATAGTTTTCGAATGCATCTTATTAGAAAATGACGGCAAATCACAGCTTATCTAAAATCCTCTAAATCAAATCAAAAATTGCTGGATTCAAATTTAACTGCAAGGATGTCTATACTACAAAATCTGGACTGGCAACCATTAGTCATAAAAACACCAGTAATCTGTTAATGTTTTGGGTATAAATAAACGGATTATTTTGCACCTTTAATTTCAACCTGTGGGTGAAATATTGAATTGCTGTTTTAAAGGATTTTACGTAGATTGCGGCGTCAATGAACAATGCAGGAGTGCCGCAAAAAAAAAAGTCAAAAAACACGTAAACTGTTATTGTTTTGGGATAATAAAAGGTATTTTTTGCACCTTTCAAATTCACCTGTGGTGAATATAGAAATTGCTGTTTTAAGATTTACGTAGATGCGCGTCAGATTGAAACACATTGATGGGGGTGCCGCCCAAAAGTAAAAAAAACACGTAGATGTTATGTCGGTGGGTTTAATAAACGATATTTTTGCACTACCTTAGATAATTTCACCTGTGGTGAATATTAGTGAGTTTGTGCTGGTTTTCAAGTATTTTACGTAGATGCTGCGTCAGATGAAAACAATGACTTGGTGTGCAAAAGTCAAAAAAAAAAAAACAAAAAAAAAAACAACGTAACTGTTATGTTTTGATATTGTAAACGGTATTTTTTGCCTTTCAAGTCACCTGTGGTGAATAGATGAATGGCTGTTTTTCGATTTACGTAGATGCTGCGTCAAATGAACAATGCTGGGTCAGGGTGTGCAAAAGTCCAAAAACAGTAACTGTTATGTTATAGCTATAATAAACGTATTTATTTGCACCTTTTCTATTCACCTGTAGGTGAATATAGAATTGCTGTTTTAAGATTTACGTATTATGCTGGGAGTCACATGAAAATGTGGCTGCGCAAAAGTCAAAAAACATCGTAACTGTTATGTTTTGGTATAATTTAACTAGATATTTTTGGCACCTGTTCAATTCCACCTGTGCTGGGAATATAGAATTGCTGTTTTAAGATTTAGACGTAGATGCTGCGTCTATGAACTCAATGGCTGCGTTTCGGCAAAAAAGTCAAGAAAAAAACAACGTAATACTGTTATGTTTTGCATATAATTAAACGGTATTTTTGCTTCCTTTCAATTCACCTGTGTTGTATATAGAATGTGTTTTAAGATGTTACGTAGATGCTGCATCATCTGAAACAATGCTGTATGAGCAAAGTCAAAACACCGTAACTGATTATGTTTTGCATAGATGTTAAAACGGTTTTTTTTGCACACTTCGTCAATTCACTTCGTGGTGAATATAGTAATTGCTGTTTTATGATTTTAGTTAGAGCACTGCGTTCAGATGAACAATGCTGGGTGTGTGCAAAAGTCAAAAAACACGTCACTGCTTACTGTTTTGGTATAATAAACGAGTATTTTTTGTACCTTTTTTCAATTCACCTGTGGAGAATATAGAATTGTGTTTAAGATTTACGTAGATTTAGATGACGTCAATGTACAATGCTGGGTGTGCAACAGTCAAATACAAACACGTAACTGTTATGTTTTTGAAATAATTAACGGTTATTTTTTGCAATCTTACAATTACACCTGTGGTGAAATATAGAATTGATGTTTTAAGATTTACGTAGAATGCTGCGTCAATGTGAACAATATGCTTGCGGTGTGCACAAAAGTCCTCAAAAAAGTAACTTATAGCTTTTGATGATAATATCGGTATGTTTTGCACCTTTCAATTTCACTGTGTGTGAATATTGAATTGGGCTGTTTTAAGATTTACGTAGATGCTGGCGTCAAATAAACAATGCTTGGGTGCGCAAGAAAGACGTCAAAAAAACACGTAAATGTTATGTTTTGAATATAATAAACGATTATTTTTTTCAACTTTCAATTCCACCTGTGGTGAATATAGAATTGCTGTTTTTAACGACTTTACGTAGATGCTGCCGTTCAATAGAACAAAGCTGGGTGCGCAAAAGTCAAAAAAACACGTAACTGTGATGTTTTAGTACGATACACTGTTACGCTTTTGGCACAAACACTGTGCTGACTATCAAGATTGCTGTATTGTTGAATTTAAACTGCAAGGAGGATATTCAACAGTCACAGGGTGTAATGGGTAAATGAAAAATGAAACAACTATCTGAAATGTATCCTGATAATACAAGTGGATTTTTTGCAGGACTAACAAAAAGACCTGCAGTTACTAGACAATTATGTGTATCCAATATAAGTTCAGGATCGCAATATCCAGGAAATTTTCATAGACAAACTGTTAATAATTAAAGATATTCCAATACATTGTTTCACACTAAGTCTTGGTAGAAGTGTTTTATTCCTGTGTTCATTCTTTAGATAGAGACTTGTCTGTGTTCGCACTCCCTGCGGGGGCCACCCCCACCGCTCCCACACCGCAGTGAATTTACAGCGGTAGATGCTGCTTTAAAAATTCTCTAGCTAACTACTATAAAATCTTCATATAATCTCTCTAAATCTAACTAAATTGGACGGATCACGGATAATAGTAGAGCGCTCTTGTATATGCTGTGCCGGAACATAGACTAATTTCGCTGATGCTGTTTGGCCTACACTAGGCACGAGCGAGCCGTCATATCCCTTATGAGGTGGATGAGAGTAACTGAGGGCTTTGAAACAGGAAACGCTGTTCTTTGTAAAACGAGAGGTCATGTGATTTTTCCAGCAAATCCGCTAACCTCATACACTCTCTAGTCATGAAGTCGAACACAACAATTCTCACCCTGCTCTAGTCTGTAATCTGATATATGCTGGCCGCCAAAAATACAGGAAGCGCCGAAAAAAGGCAGGCGATCTTATTAGATGATGCTCACGATTTTAACCTAATTATGCTATGATCTGGAAATTTCGATATCACCATAGCGAAAAACCTTGCCGATTTCAACTTTCGTAGATAAAACATCCGCCTCAACATCTAGTCACGGGAAAATAATACTCTGAACGCTCTCATTGGATAGGTAAAAGTGTCAAACTCAGTTATTCTCACAATTAAGTGGACTCATGTCAGAATTTCAAAAATAGAGGAACTGGGTGCAGGAAGGCCATTAACTGGCTGGGAGTCAGGGTCCTTAGGGTTAATAAGTGCCTGAAAAGGAGTCTTTTCAAACCACATCATTTTAGTTTAACTGGACCATCGAATATATCTGGCCTGGGACCAACTAGGCATTATTTTAGTATTATTCAAGTTTATTTTGAGCGCCCTTGATTCCAGGGCGCTGTTCATTACTACAGGCGGGTACATAAATACACATTGGTCAAACAATTACAAAGTGACAATAAGTGACTTACAACTGGTACAGAGGGAGAGAGGTCCCTGCCCGTGAGGGCTTACAATCTACAGGGGCCCCAAACCTACATGACCCACAGATTTAAAAAGTGCCGGAAAAAGGAGTCTTTGAACCACCATTTTAGTTGAACTGGACATTGACTATACCTGTCCTGGGTAACCTACACCTGTTCAAGTCTTCCTGTACCTCCCTTGTACAATTCAGAGGACTATTTCTATCAGCTATTTTGTGCATGCCAGTTTTTTAGTAGTTTAATTCTAGAAAACACATTTTTAAAATAGGATGGAATCCCACCACATCTTTGTTTCTCTTTTTTTAATTGTATTAAATGGGTTGTCTCACTACAGAGATTGCTAGCTATGTTAAAGATCTTGCAAAAAACAAGTCCTTTGGCAACAGGTGTCCATTAACAGTGTCCTACCTCGTCCGGTTTCGGACAGCACCATCCTCCGTGAGCCACTCTTGACAATTGTGAAGAACAAATGTCTGTTAGAAAGAACATTTTTTACAATAGGACCTGTAGTATAGCTGCATTTCACAGCAACATGCCCCCAACAATTCAAAACATGACCCATGAGCCACTTTTGACAATTGTGAAGAACAAATGTCTGTTAGAAAGCACATTTTTTTATAATAGAACCTGTAGTATTGCTGCATTTCAAAGCAGCATCACCCAAAAAATTATAAAAATGACTTCTCAGCCACTGTTAAAAATTGTGAGGGAGAAATGCCACTTAGAAGTCACATTTCTGTTCCAAAGGACCATGATTATAGCTGTATCTCACAGCATAGTGTTGAGCGATTATTATCGACAAAGTTGAAATTGGCACGGTGTTTACGTTGATCGAATTTTTTAGATCACGCGATAATTTAGGTTAAAATCATACATGCCAACTCACCAGCTTTTGCCGGGGGGGTCCCACTATTTGGGGTCCCCCCCGCCCACCCGGGAGACCAGGCATTCCTCCCGCCGCCAGCAGGCGGCGGGGGTTCTTTAAATGGCCGCGCCGACAGAGTAGCGCTGGTGCGCTACTCTGGCGCCGCCGGGCCATTCCCACAGGCGGGTGAAGCGCCCGCTGCGCCCGCTTCTCCCGCCCGGAGTCTTGCTGTGCAGGGAGAAGGCAGGAGGGATCGCTCCCTCCTCCCTCTGTATATACAGCGCCGATGTGCGCCGTACATACAGGTCATCGGCGCAGGGGGAGTGATGCGCGGCTGCTCTCACTTCCCCTGAGGAGATCGTCCAGAGCGGCCGCGCTGCAGGAGCCTGGTCAGGTGAGTGGCTTTTATTATTTTATTTTTAGCGGGGCTTTCGGGGGGCACTACCTGGCAACACCGGGGGCACTACCTGGCAACAGAGGGGGCACTACCTGGCAACATAGGGGGGCACTACCTAGCAAACAATGGGGGCATCACCTGGCAACAGAGGGGCACAACCTGGCAAACAATGGGAGCACTACCTGGCAACAGGGGGCACTACCTGGCAACAAAGGGGGCACTACCTGGCAACAGAGGGGGCACTACCTGGCAACAAAGGAGGCACTACCTGGCAACAGAGGGTGCACTACCTGGCAACAGAGGGGGCACTACCTGGCAAACAATGGGGGCATCACCTGGCAAGGAAGGGGGCACTACCTGGCAAACAAAGGGGGGCACTACTTGGCAACAGAGGGGGCACTACCTGGCAAACAATGGGGGCACTACCTGGCAAACAATGGGGGCATCACCTGGCAACAGAGGGGGCACTACCTGGCAAACAATGGGGGCACTACCTGGCAACAGAGGGGGCACTACCTGGCAACAAAGGGGGCACTACCTGGCAACAGAGGGGGCACTACCTGGCAACAAAGGGGGCACTACCTGGCAACAGAGGGGGCACTACCTGGCAAACAATGGGGGCATCACCTGGCAACAAAGGGGGCACTACCTGGCAAACAAAGGGGGGCACTACTTGGCAACAGAGGGGGCACTACCTGGCAAACAATGGGGGCACTACCTGGCAAACAATGGGGGCATCACCTGGCAACAGAGGGGGCACTACCTGGCAAACAATGGGGGCACTACCTGGCAAACAATGGGGGTATCTACCTGGCAAACAATGGGGGCACTACCTGGCAAACAATGGGGGCACCTACCTGGCAAACAATGGGGGCACCTACCTGTCAACAGAGGGGGCACTACCTGGAAAACAATGGGGGCATCTACCTGGCTCACACCGGGGGCATTACCTGGTTAACACGGGGGGCACTACCTGGCAACAGAGGGGGCAACTTCCTGGCAACAGGGGGCACTACCTGGCAACAATGTGGGCACTACCTGGCAAACAATGGGGGCACTACCTGGCTAACAAAGGGGGCACTACCTGGCTAACAAAGGGGGCAATAACTGGCTTACAATGGGGGCAAAAACCTGGCAACAGAGGGGGCACGACCAGGCTACCAAAGGGGGCAATACCTGGCTAACAATGGGGGCATCTACCTGGCTAACAAAGGGGACACTACCTGGCTAACAATGGGGGCATCTACCTGGCTAACAAAGGGGGCACTACCTGGCTAACAATGGGGGCACTACCTGGCAACAGAGGGGGTACTACCTGGCAAACAATGGGGGCACTACCTGGCAAACAATGGGGGCACTACCTGGCTAACAAAGGGGGCATCTACCTGGCTAACAAAGGGGGCATCTACCTGGCTACAGAGGGGCATCTACTGGCTACAAGGGGGCATCATACTTGGGTACAAGGGGCATCTACCTGCCTGTAAGGGGCACTAACTGGTTATGGGGGGCTACTACCTGGCTATAAGGGCATATACCTGGCTTTCTTCCAAAGCCGTTATGCGCACCGCCCACTACAGTCTCCTGCTGTTTCAATTTCAAAAGTTGGCAACTATGGTTAAAATCTGTGCATAATCTATTAATATCGCGCCATTTTCGGCGCTTCCTGTCATTTTGGCAGCCAGCAAATTAGCTTACAGAATAGAGCAGGGTAAGATGTGTGTGCGACGTCATGACTGGGATGTGTATGGTTGCGATGGCTGGAAAAATCACATGACCTCTGTTTTACATAGAACAGCCCTTCCTGTTCATGATCAGTGTCTGTCAGCGTCTCAGAGCAGTAGGACGTGTGCTCTGCCTGTGTCCAAACAGCTCAGCGAAATTATTCTATTTCTTCTCAGAGAAAGCTCTACTGTTAGCTGTGATCCTTACAACTTAGTTAGATCAGAGATTTGAAGATTTTATGTAGTTAGGTAGAGAATTTTAAAGGAGCATCTACCGCTGTAAAGTCACGGGAGGGAGGAGCGGGGGGGAAGAGGGGGGGGGGCCGCGGGCGAACACAGACAAGCTCTATAAAGAATACTGGATATAGTTTACCAAGACTTAGTGTAGACATTGCACTGCAATAGCTTTATTATTAACAGTTTTCTATTGAAATATCTGGGGGGATTGGGAAATAAAGGGGGTAACCCACCCG
>JAODAL010067899.1:0-17074 GCA_025379985.1 Phyllomedusa bahiana
CCGGGATTTTTGCCAAATTTTAAAGGGGTTCCTTTCCTCCCCTTTATGGCATCGTAAAAAGGGGGGTCAGAGCAGAAAAATTTTTCCTCCTTTTGGGCCCCTTGATCTTTTTAAAAAAACCCTTTGACCCCCAAACCCCAATTTTTTCATCAAAGAGGGCTTCAGAAAAAGGGTTATTCCCCGTGGTGGGTACCCCCAATTTGGGACATTTGGGCTTTCCTTCACTTCATGTTGGAGGGTGCCCGATGGGACATTTGTGGCCGGGATTTTGGGGGGGCGAGGGGGAAGACTGCTGGATGCAAAGGGTTTCTTAAACCCCTGAAGAAAAAAAAATTTGGTTTACGCTGTTTTGTTACTGAGATCCCAAAAGGGGCCCCGACCCAGCGGTGCGGGTTTTACGGGCCCGAAACCCACAATTGCTGGCCCTTTCGGTTGGGCGCCAGCACTGGAAGGAGAACCCTTCCCCTAGTTTCCCTCTAAACCCGTATAGGTATAATAAAAGGGGTTTTTTTGGCCCCTTTCAATTCACCTGTGGGGGCTAAAAAAATTGCGGGATTCAAAATTTAACCCGCAAAGTTTGCTCTATCAAACAAAGTTGGACTGAAAAAAAGTGAAAAAAAAAACCCTGTCTGAAATTTTAAGGAATTTAAAAAAAAAAAGGGATTTTTGGCCCTATTTAGTACACCTGTGGTGATCTTAAAATTACTTTGGAAATTTAAATTTAAATTGGGAAGGTGGCCCCTATCAAAAACAGGGTGGCCTGCGCCAAAAAAACCCTTTTATTTAAATGTATACAGTATAATAAAAGGTATTTTTTTGGACTTTTTCAATTACCTGTGGTTACACAAAAATTTCTTTTTAAATTTTAAATGCCAAAATAGATTTTTTCAACAAAGCTTGATGATCCCAAAAATGAAAAAAAAACCGTCTTTTAAAAGTTACGGATAAAAAAAGTTTTTTTTGGCACCTATCGTACACCTGTGGTAACTACAATGTTCCCGGAAATTCAAATTTAAAATTTCAAGGGGGCTCTAAAAAAAAATACTAAACCTGGCCCCTTGTGAAAAAAAAAACGTATCTAAAAATTTTAAAAGGGATAAAAAAAGGTTTTTTTTTTGGCACCTATAACCCGTGGTTTCTACAAAATTGCTGTATTCAAACTTAACTGCCAAAAGGGGGCTAAAATAACAAAAATTTTAAATTTGGCAAAAAATTTTAAAAAAAAAACACCCATCTGAAATGTATACTGATAAAAAAAGTGGGGTTTTGTATCTAACAATAGACTCTGCAGTTACTAGAAAAGATCTGTATCCTAATATAAGGCAATGCAATGTCTAAACAAAGTTTTGGCTGTACAATATCCAGTATCCTTTATAGAGCTTGTCTGTGTTCGCCCGCCAGCCCCCCCCCCTCGCTCCCCTCTGTGACTTTACAGCGGTAGATGCTTCTTTAAAATTCTCTGCCTAACTATCTAAAATCTGCAAATCTCTGATCTAACTAACTTCTAAGGATCACAGCTAAAAGTAGAGCTGTCTCTGTGAAAAAATAGAATAATTTCGCTGAGCTGTTTGCTGAGCTGTTTGGACAGAGGCAGAGCGCACGTCCTACTGCTATGAGACGCTGACACACACTGATCATGAACAGGAAGGGCTGTTCTATGTAAAACGAGGTCATGTGATTTTTTCCAGCCAATCGCAACCATACACATCCCAGTCATGACATCGCACACACAGCTCACCCTGCTCTATTCTGTAAGCTGATTTGCTGGCCGCCAAAATGACAGGAAGCGCCGAAAATGGCGCGATATTAATAGATTATGCACAGATTTTAACCTAAATTATCGCGTGATATAAAAATGCGATCAATGTAAATACCGTGCCGATTTCAACTTTGTCGATAATAATCGCTCAACACTAGTAGATACCAGTGTAAACAGTAGAGACGGCTCCAACAAGGTGCCTAGGTAGTAGATAGGGTCCCAGCTATGTAGGTAGGCAGCAAGTACGGCCCCAGCTAGGTAGGCAGTAGACAGGGCCCCAGCAAGGTAGGCTGTAAATAGGGCCCCAGTTAGGTACATAGGCAGTAGATAGAGTCCCAGTGAGGTATGTAGGCGATCGATAGGGCCCCAGCTAGGTAGGTAGGCAATAGATAGGGCCCAAGCTAGGTAGGTATGCGATAGATAAACTCTCCTCTCTCAAGTTCCCCCCTCACAATGAGTGGCAGGCTGGCTTCTCACTGCTAAGCCCAGCGTAGGCGGTGCAGTGATGTGATCTCATCGCGCCGCCTATGTCAGCACGAGCAACCAATGCCTGGTAGGCTTAAGGCCTGTGGCCTTAGGCTCACCAGGCTGAATAGCAGAGGAGATCACCTGAGGTGCTCTGCTCTGCTAAGACAGCGCAGTCCTGGGAATCAAGGGCAGTAGATAGGGCCCCAGCAAGGTTAGTAGGCAGTAGATAGGGTCCCAGCTAGGTATGTAGGCAGTACATAGGGCCCCAGCTAGGTAGCTAGGTGGTAGATATAGTCCCAGCTAGGTAGGTAGGTAGGTAGTGGACAGGGCACCAGCTAAGTAGGTAGGCAACAGATAAGCTCACCTCTCTCAAGTTCACCCCACACAATGAGTGACAAGCCGGCTTCTCACTGCTAAGCCCAGCGTAGGTGGCACGATGATGTGACGTCATCGTGCCACCTATGTCAGCATGAGAGACCAATGCCTGGTAGGCTTAAGGCCTGAGGCCTTAGGCTCACCAGACTGAATAGCGAAGGAGAGCACCTGAGGTGCTCTGCTAAGACAACACAGTCCCAGGAATCAAGGGCATTCGGTACAGAGGGCCCGGGCACTCTGAGGCAGGATGCCAGGGCCAGTCCAGTCCCCTTGTGGCAGTGGGTCCCGTAGAAGCCGCTACAGCTGCTTTTGTGGTAGTTCCACCCCTTTGAGGGCACTTTTTACCCTTTTTGCTCTCCTACCATTTTATTTGCCAGATATACTTGCCAGATCTTCCATAGGGCCTGATACTATCTTTGTATATTAAAGCAGAACAGCATTAGAATTCTGCTCTGACTAAATTAAAGGGATATCAGTGCTCTTAAGTCAGCTGAATTTCCCGTTTGATCAAAGATTTAGATATTACTGCTTGGACATTAAATAGCTTTGTTGTATTTCTATCCAAGTATTGTTTAATTAGGATGGAATATTAATAGAATATGCCATCAAAGTGTGAAAGGTGCCAGTCGCACATCTGCAACTCACACCTACCTTAGGAACAAGAACAAGAAGTCTTGACTCAAATAAGAGAGCACATGACTAGATATCCTATTCTATGTGAGTTTTGAGTACAGTCGAAGAAAATGCTTAACTGCACCCAGAACTCCCATAGAACAGAATGGAGAGTTGTGCACAAGTGTTACCAGCTGTCCATTCTGAACCAAAACTTTTAGGAACCCATTCCAAGACAGATGTGGGTCCCAGAGGTAGCATATTTTATGTATATGGCATCACATTGCATGGTGGGAACATCCTTTTGAGATTGAAATGCATTGCATTATTTTACAAGCACTTTATATTATAAATAATATATGGGTGCTGTCGTGATCTTAAATTGTACAACTGGCATAGCATGCATTTCTATTGGAACCTTCAACAAACAATGGTAAGGTTAAATCGTAAGTATATTTGATTAAACAAAGCATGCATGGCGGAGGTGGATAAGTCCAAGTTGTAAATACCACTATATTTGTAGGTCTCACTATTAAAAGTAATGTTTTAAACCTTTTTTGGCATAACTTCAATTTCCCAAGTCAAGCAAAGAGGAAAAATAAACAAACCAGAAATATTTGTGACAATTTGTTATAAAACATGTCCCATCAAGACATATACAGATTCCACCTTACTTGTATCTGAATATAAGCCAGTAGCTTGACTCATTCATCTTGCTATAGGCATATTTAGTTTGGCAAGCTAGAAACTTTGTCCTGACAGGTAGAGCTATTATCAAGAGCTATAGGTACATTTCCAGTGTTTCTTGTGTACTTGTTCCTTTTAGTACAGATGTAGACATTTAATTAGCAATAATTTATTCCTCATAAATTGAAGGGAAAAAAATTGGCATGAGCTGTGATTATATTCCTCGGAGATATTTCACAAGAAAAACAATAACAAGATTATATAAATTGGGATATTGTAGGAAATGTGAAACCAGTTGCAATGATTAAAAAGCAGATTTAAGTCTGAAAAGATATGTGAATAGTAAAAGCCTCAAAGTCATTTGAAGGGCCAAGACTGCGACACAAGAATGGACCCTTAAGAAGAGGCTTTAAAAGGGCTTTCTCACTATGCTGTTTTACAGAGCCACACGCAGCTTCAGACTCAAACTACTTGGATAGGCTGTGGGTAGTTCTAGAGGACTGATTGACATTTCAGCTCTTCTATTCCTATTTGAGCCAGTTACAGTAACATGAGTGCTGGAGGTTTCTAAACCATGGTGCACAAGACTTCAGAGCTCTAAAGGGTTAAAGTTTGTCAGTAAGTAATGTAAACAAGCTCCCGTTTTGTCTTTCAAGATAAGGAACACAGCAGAGTGTGATCCCACCATCCTAGCCACTGCTAGAGCCTGTAAGAGCAGAGAGAGGTGGTTGGTAACTAGGGAAGCTTGTATACAAAAGCAGGAGATCAAATTTGCTTCTTGCTTAGAAGAGAAGCAGAATCAGAACAGTAATGTATTCGGTAATAATCTTTATTTACATTTAAAGCTAAACAGTGAAACAGGAATATTGCTTTGTCAGAGAAAATATAGGGTTAATTGACTTCTCTCTTATTCACTAAGATTTAAATATTTTATTTTCTAGCATTTTGGAATTTGCCACGGACCTTGCTCTGCCAGAAGCGTTTGGCCTTGACGAAAGAGATAATAAAATTTTCTTAGTTCTTCAGTTGTAATTAAATTGTTCATAATTTTCAAAAGAGGAATTTATTAATTATTGTTTCTTATCGAGAGGTATTTTAATCCGCCTATTCCTTATTGGTTAGCTGTGGTCCCTCCAATTTCTAATCACTGGTAATAGACGTTTGTTTATATATGGTGACAGAGATGTGGGATGATTGCTGTTACCTTCCATCACGTAATCTTCTAGGACCATTAAAAGAAGTCTCCTAGATTTTTAAGCCACCCCCGACAATAAACAACCTGTTTTCCTAGTATATAATAATTAAAATAATGGCTACATAGGTTGTTTTTCTTGTTTTAATTAAATACTTCAATAATAATTGATTTGCCAGGTGCTATACCGTAAATTAATTATTAGTAATGCAAAACAAAGATAATGTAAAGATCACTGCTTAAGTATGTTTATTAACAAGCAACCAATTGTATTGTATTATGATTAAACTAACAAATAGTATTGTAAATTTTAATCAAAATGTGAAATAATGATGATGATGTTAATGTACCATGCCTAAACCAACCTATATAAAAACTTATATGTATTGACCAAAATAAAGGATTTTGCGGACTAAGTCATGGGTTTATAGTGGCAAAACCTTTAAAAGCATAGTCACAAACAGCCCAATATGGAGCTGATTTTAGAGCCACTATATTTACTATTTTGCCATAGGCAAACTTAAACTCTATCAGTTCTCAATCTATAAAGCTCTAAAACGTAACTTTTATTATGTATAACACTTAACCTCTATACACACTATTTAAAAACCTGATTTCTAACCTTTCAATTTATCCCTTTCTAATTGTGAAGGAATAACTCCTTTTCTATTATCAAGTCTGGTGGAACACCACCTATTAACAGGGGAACCTTATATATACAGTGATTTACTAACTCCAATAAGGGATCCAAAACTTCCCTTGGGCAGTCATCCCTAATCCGATGGACATGAAACATATAAGGTTTCCTTGTGAGACCCTCTGCAGCGGGTGACACTTGTAGAAAGAGGTGAGAAATCACAAATTAAAATGTCATGCCTAACCTCCCCAACATGTTTCACCAACTAAATGGCTTCATCAGGGGATAGAGGTCCGGTCCCATGTGGTCTAGCTCATTTCCTTTTATATCATGTTGGGTACACACCCTATTCAGGTGCTCACCAATTGGCCACCAGAGATTCAACAATACCCATTCCCCCTTTTACTCTCCTGCATGCATACTGAAACTATGTGCTGCTGTGTTCTTAGAAACACCATTCCTCAGGCAAATTTACCAGCTCCATAGCGGGCTTGCACCCTATCTTACCGTGCCGCCCGCGCCCGCATACTGTACCAATAGACATTTCTGCCCTAACTGTGATGAACTTACGTCCAACTTCTCTCATATTATTGCATCTGCGCGGCTCACCTAGAATGGACTAAGCAGAATAGGTTTTACATTTTACAGCACACTACTAACTTTATCACTTTCCATAAACCTTTTCTCCTCTATATCTAATATGCATATTCAATGAGAATACATGCTCCATTATACTGTACACTGCTATCTTTTTCTCTTCCCATAAACCTCTTCTCCTCTGTTTCTAATATACATATTAATTTTAATAAAGCTACAGGCCTTATGGTTAGCCTGCCCTCCCTCCCACAACTTCACCTCCCACCTTCTCCACTAAATATTCTTTCTAACAGGTCTCAGCTAGTTACCTCATTCATAACGTTACAATGGGAATATGCAGAAATGTTAGTACATTCATGCTCTATTGTATTGGCATAAATTATATTGCATATATTGTATTTGTAGTTAGCACAAAATCTACACAGTGGGTATACATAATAAATGTATACATAAATAGATGGTTCTTTACTCCCAAACTGCGTCTCGTCATAGCAACGTAAGTGTATATATTATATGATTCAGTTGCTAACCAATTCTTTATGCAAATAAAAATATATCCCAATTTGTTAAATAGAAACTGTGGCCTCATGTGATGAATACTTATCATCATTGCAAGATACTGGGAAAGTGAGGGACAAGGTGGGGGCAGGGGAGATAGGGGAAGAAAGAGGAAAAAAACAAAAAAAAAACGTATGTGAACTCTGGTGCTCCTATAGTCATATATTCAACCATGCTAATACCACTGACCATACTTCATCACATATATTACGTTTCTTCAAAAATTATATAGGGAATCAGCAGGATTAAATAAATGCTGAAAATGAAAAGCCTTCATTTAGGCCTTTGGGGTTCAATGTATTGAGTCTGTATATCCATCTTGCCTCTTTCTGCAACAAAACTACATCCAGATCGCCCTTTCTTTCCCCTAGCTTTTTTACACAGATGCCCCAAAATTTTAGCACCTCTATTTCACCATTATGTACTTCCAAAATGTGTCTCGCTAGGGGAATGTCACCTCTAGTTTTAATAGTACTCAGATGTTTCGAGATCCGACGACGAAACTCCTGTATGGTTTTCCCCACATAGATCTTGGGGCAGGTACACATAGCCCCATAAATCACCCCTCTGGTTTTACAGTTGATAAATTGTCTTATCTCAAATCTTCTCGTATCAATGGGATTAACAAATTCCTTTGTTTTCCATATAAATGGACAAAATGAACAGTTCCCACAAGGATATGAGCCTACCACCGGAGACTGTAACCATGTTTTTTTGCTATCTCCCTCAAAATGACTATGCACAAATTCATCCTTAAGATTTTTTCTTCTTCTAAATGTGACACTAGGATATTTTGGAATCACCTCAGAGAGTACCGAATCTGCTTTTAGAATGTGCCAATGTCTTCTAAGTATACCGCTCATTTCGTTGGCTCTATCATCAAAGGTACCTATACAACAAATTAATTCAGTTTTTTCCTTCTTCTTTTGTTAACTGATTAATAAATATCCCCTGTCACTAGTCAAAGCCCTATTAATATTAAACGCCTTCCTCAAACATTTTTTTGGATAACCCCTTGCCTGAAAACGTGCATTTAGCTTAATACATTCTTCATTGAAAGCCTCTAATGTAGAGCAGTTCCTACGAGCCCTAAGAAATTGGCCTATGGGAATCCCCTTCTTTAGGGAAGGTGGATGCCAGCTAGAAAAGTGTAACAAACTATTGGTAGCCATATTTTTCCGAAATATCTTTGTCTGAATCTGCTTGTTTTCATCCAACATAATTTGAAGATCCAAAAAATTTATTTTCTCTCGATGAATTTCAAAAGTGAATTTCATCCCAATTTCATTATCATTGAGTCTAAATACAAAATCCTTAAATAATTCTTCACTACCATCCCAAAAAATCAATATATCATCAATAAAGCGCCCCCAAAATAAAATCCGATCTGTGAATATTTGAAAGTGTTCAGAAAAAACAATAGCATCCTCCCACCAACCTAAAAATAAATTAGCAAAGCTTGGCGCACAAACTGTGCCCATGGCTGCTCCCTTTATCTGGTGATAAAAGGTGCCATCAAACAAAAAATAATTATGTGTCAAAACAAAATCCAATAGCTGTAAAACAAAATCATTATGTTCCATTATGTTCTTGTATTCAAAAAATACTTGATTGCCTTCAGGCCCAGGTCATGTCTGATGTTACTATATAGGGCTTCTACATCTAAACTTGCAAGAAGTGTACTTTCACTCATTACTAGATCGTTAATTCTCATCACAGTATCCTTCGTATCTTTAAGATATGAAGGAAGGCCAGTGACAAAGGGCATCAGTATACGGTCAACATAAGTGCTGGGTCCTTGTGTTAAATTATTTCTACCTGAGACTATCGGTCTTCCTGGTATTGGCACAACCTCTTTATGCACTTTTGGTAATGCATAAAAGGTAGCAATAGTAGGATTCACATTTAACATAAATTTCTTCTCATCCTCAGTAATTAATTTTTTCTCAATACCCAGGTCCAAAATCCTTTTTAGTTCCTTCAAATACTCATTGGTTGGATCTTTTGAAAGCCTCTCATATGTTTCTGAATCATCAAGTATTCTCTTAACCATTGCTCTGTAATCACTTTTATTTAAGATGACAATATTCCCACCCTTGTCACTGGGTTTGATTACTATTTCCTTGTTAGATTATAATTCTGCAACAGCTAGTTGTTCCTCCCATTTTAAATTTAAAGCAGATGGTTGGCGTTTTTTGGAGACTATTTGATTTTAGAAAATTTCACTAGGATCTATTTCTTTATTTACCCAATAAACTATTTGACCTTATTGATGACACACTCATTGTGTGCAATGTGTGGGCATCTTCCATTGGAGACATGGAAAGCAGAGACAAAAGTTTGCATGCCATTTTGGTTCCATTTGATTTACTTGGCAAAATCTTGCAAAATAAATAGTAACACCAGAAGGCCCTATCTGGACTCTAAACAAAAACATTGGAGAACATGTATGAAAAGTGATGCCGCCTCAACAGTCATTCTCATCAGTAGGTTAGTGTAGTAAACGTCAGCAAGCATCAAAGTGTCTCACACCACATTATAAATGTGTGCACTTGCGAGACACATTTATGTGCCAAACAGTGGCTTGAAGTGTGTATGCGCCAAAATTTATCTCAAGCTTGCCAATTTGAAATTAGTATGGATTGATACGACAGTTTTGCACCACATTTTGTTGTGACACATTCATAAATGTGCCGTTTTGTATGAATCTGGTGTGTCACGCCATATAGAATTGGTGCATACGAAAGTGTTGTGTCTGTCACAACATGCACCAGATTTTGACTGACAGCATACATCTGTCAGACAGGGCTATGATAGGTTTTTTTTGTTCAAAGCAGAGCAGAAAACTGGCACAGACCCCTTCATACATGTTTCCCATTCCAATAGGTCAAACAGCACAGTTTTTTCTTTAGATTAAGCTGTCCACACCAACTTTTTTTGGCTTCCAGGTTCTAAATCTAGGACCTGGTTCAAATCTGGGTCATTGTTTCTGTTCTTCTGTTTTGTCATAGAATGGGAAAAAGAAAAATAATGTCAGTGCCGGATCTGTTTCATGATTGTAAATAATGTTACCTGATGAACCCCATTGATTATAATGAGGTTCATTGAGTTTCTTTCTGCACTATTTTAGATCATTTGCTTGTAATACTTTCCATACTTTTCCTTCCCAGTTATAGGAGACTTAAAATGGTTCTCTAACTTATTTTTTACTTAATACAATACTGCTCCCTTTTTAAAAATAAGAAAAACTTATACTCACCTCTCTTCTCTTCTTGTCCTCACCCTTCATCATTCTTCTGTTGCCTTCTAGTATTTTTTCCAAAACAGAACTGGCTGAAGTTGTCACATGTCAGTGGCTACCATCACCATTCATAAATACATGTTCCAAATGTTTATTTCAGGCAATGCCCTCCTGTTTGACTGCAGCGGTGACATCCCATTAAAAAGAAGACTGGTAGACAACAGGAAAACCGTTAAGAGTAAGACAATGAAAAAATAAGTTGGAGAACGTTTTTACACCCCATCCCAGAAATGCCCATATCTATGCAGGAACATATCTGATCTAACCAGGAATTCTCATATTTTGGGCATCCCCCATTCCTTTGCATCCCAATTTGTGGAAGTCTCCCAGGAGAAATGGAAGGGGTTGTCAATTATAATGTAACCTTGAACACAATTGTGAACTTGGTCTAAATGCAGACTTAAAATAGTCCAATTGTCAAACCCAGTAGCTTCATCTGGGTTTAACTTGGAACTATAGAAAATTGACACTGGATGAAAAGAAAATAATGGTCTCACTTCCAACCATTTCACTATTCAATAAAACCCAAGCCCAGAACAACAAAAGTACAAACAGCTGTAAACTCACTGCAGCTCTGCTAACGAAGCTACATCGACAGAAAAGGCTTCAGTTTTCATGGCAGTATCATAATTGGACCTCTGCTATTTGGCAATATTCAGAACCACCCTGCAACCATTGGAAGAGTATAAGCTGATGGTGGCAGCATTATGGTCTATGGATCATTTTCATGGCATTTTATGAGCCCATGTATCCATGTGGAAGGCACTCCAAACCAATATGCGTGTGAATCCATCCTTACACATCATGTATACCACAGGTGTCAAACTCAGGGTTCAAGGGCCGAATCTGGACCACCACACTCTTTTATGTGGCTTCTGAGAGCTTAGACACAGTTGGTGTGCAACTTGCACGTGGTGGCATAGCTCTGACAGTCCTACCAAGGCACTTACCCACCCCCCAATGGCCCTTTGGGGGCAACCACAATGCTGTTGTGGGCCACTATGACAACCCTGATGTATACCAATATATGCTGACTGTCTTCCCTAGCACAGATGGGATCTTCCGGCAAGGCAATGTAACATGTCACATGGCTGGAAATGTCTGACACTGGTTAGAAAAGCATGGCAAAGACTTTCTAGCACTACTGTGAAATCCTAATTCCACAGACTTGAACCCAATTTAACATCTGTGAGTCATCATGTTGGCTCTATTAATCCTCCCCTACACACTCTTCAACAGCTGTGGGATGCAGTCAGCATGGCTCCAGAACCTGTGACATCCTACCAGGGCCTTATTGAGTCTTTTCAAATCTGTGCCTGCCCTTGTATAATATTATTGTGCATGTATAATGTTAATCCATGCATCAGTGGATTACTGCTACTCTAGCTGCATATGTTACTACAATACAATAGTAGGCACATTATATTAACCCCTTCCAGCTACAGCCTATTTTTTTCATCTACATAGACCTGAGGGATATTAATTTGTGGGATAAGATGTACTTTCTAACAATGTCATTCACTGCACCATAGAATATACTGGGAAACTACAAAAAAAATTATGTGGGGCAAAATGTTAATTAAAAATGTACTTGCACCATGTCTGCAGGAGTTTTGTTTTTAGGTCATTCAAACTTCAGTGTAATTGGTACAAATTAGGTTGGTACAAATCCGGAAATATCACACATGTAGGGTTTTCATTATGTTTTGATACTGGAAAAGCAATCCAAACATTTTCTATTTTTCAAATTGGCCATTTTCTGTGACCAATAACTTTTTTGTACTTCGACCTATGGACTTGCGTGAGGGTTAATTTTTTTGCAGGCTGACGTATACTTTTTATTGGTACCACCTTGGAATGCATGCGACTTTTTGGTGTTCAGCATATGGGATAAATTATGTTATTTTTTATTAGATAAGACTTTTATAGAATTGGTGATACCAATTATGTATAACTTTTTTATTAATTAGTTATTTTTATTTGTAAAATGGCAAAAGTGGGGTGATTTGAACTTTTTATATATTTTTTTTATTTATTAAAGCATTGAGTTCCCCTAGAGTGGTTGACAACAAGAGGGCGCGATCATTAATACAACCTATTGCATTGTATAAACAATGCAATAGGGTGTAGAAAGATGGCGGTTTTACTACTTTCTGTCCCAGGCTGGAAGTATTAAAATGGAAAACATGGCAGGGATGGAAGCCTTCCCGAGTCTTCACCGGAGTGGTCCCGATCACAGTGAGATGTGGTGTTCATTCATTTAGATACCGCGGGGATAACGTCTAAAGGGTTAAACAGCACAGAATGGAGCCGGCTCTATTCCGTGCTGTTGCCGGCAGATGTCAGCTGCAATTAGTCACTTATGCCGGCTGATTGTGCCGTGATTCTGCTGCATAGCCTTTACTAACACCAGGATGTACTAGTACGTCCAATGTCAGTAAGGGGTTAATATTATGGCTGATTGGTGTGGCTATGCATATTACATATACATAAACAACTTATCAAAACATGATCTACTATCATATTATGGTACTCATAAAGGTGTATGGAGCGTGCCCAGGAGCTAAGTCCAATTCACAGACAATGGGTGGCAGCTGTAATTTACATCTGAAATCTGCCATCAGCGGTCAGGAATGGAGATAACTCTAAACTTGGCTGTTTACCCATTTAGAGGCTGCAGTCAGTACCCTGAAATGTTGTTTGCTTGTCATAGCTGCCAGGAGCCTGTCAGAAGCAGAATCTAAGAGGAGATTGCTATAATGACAATATATTTTATTTTAGTATTTTAGTGATCAAGTGATTGCGTGTTCAAATCTCTTAGAGAGACTAAATATTATGAAATAAAAGATCAAAAAAATTGAAAAATTAAGAATGAAAAAAACCTTTCTTATTTATTATACAGAGGTAGCAAAAATAAACTTGACAGATAATGCACCACTTTATCATGGCACAGAAACTCATTTAAGCTTTTTCAATGCTTTTCAAAAACTTTTGCTGTGATCTAAGAACAGATAACACAGAAAGCCATGATATAAACTCTGCTACATCTCTATAATTAAAAATAGTCAAAAATTTAACATAATTGGCCATATGAGAGAGATAAAACTACAACTTGCCCCTCAAAAATAAGCCCTCACCCAGCTCCAGCAACAAAAAGATAAAAATAAGTTCTGAAAGTAATGAAACAAAAAATCTGTCTATATTTAGTATCGCTGAAATCAGACTGCTTACAGAAGAAAGTTAACATGTCGTTTATACCACATAATAAAAAATTACTCCCACTCTCCCCAAAATTATGAAATTGTGTTTTTTTGCAATTCCACCTAACAAAACATTTATTTTGGCTCCACTATACAACAATACAACTCACACTGCAAAAAAACCCTCATGTGGATATGTTGACAGAAAAATAAAAAAGCGAGAATAAAAAAACAAAAACAAATGAAAAACCCAAGGTAGGCTGGTCATTAAAGGTTTTACTATGTTACCTACAATAGTTACCAGTATAGACACAATGCGGCTACTCCCACAGTCATCAGTAACTAAGATATGAATGATGATTTCTTGACAGAAGATGACATATTTACACAAAAAGTTTTGTGGCTAAAAAAAAGTCTATTTTTAATCATTGTCAATTAAATAACGAATGCAATAATTAGAATGTACAAAGATTTTGCAAAGTTAGTATATTTCTGTTTTATAAGCTGATACCAAGCCATTCATAGAGAAGACCTTGGGGTATAAAATGACACCGTTCTTTTTGCTCAAGTTATTGAAAATACAATACAGAATGTACCACTACAAATGTGAAAACCCCCCATCTGATTTGTAACTGAAAAAACATAGTGTGGATGGTATTGAAATTGATATTTAATCCATCATGAGCATACACAAATGTGGACAAGCCCTAATTACAACATTCCCAAAGGTGCACTTTTTCCTACAGCTGCAATTTTGAATTTATGCCAAATGTAGAAACTCAATACTACATAATAAAATGGTTCACTAACACGAAAATGAATCACAAACGCATGGCTGAAAACAATGTGCATAACAATCACGTCCAGTTACCTAAAAGAAGGAGCATGAAGCCTCTGTGCCAAACAGGGTAAAAATGCAAAAATATAACAGATTTTTTAGCGAACAAAAAAATAAAAGAATAATGCACAATTTATTGTTTTTTTTGTGTGCCTTAAACAAAGGAAAAGGCTGAAGAAAATTATATGGAGGGCTTATCCCATGTCTACAGTATAATGTATATGAGCATGAGTTTTCCACTTTTGACAATTCTTTCTATCAGAAGTGTCCCTAATGATAATCTCACTACAGGTTGTGCCACTACTGTTATGTCTGGCAATTACAATTTAATTTTGCAGAAATCTGGCAACAATTGTTCGATTTTCCTGCAGCAATGATACTGGATAAACAGAATTGCACAATGCTTGCTAAAATCAATGTGCTATGTAGTGTATGAATGTCACTGGTCTTCCAGAGGCAGGGATGCTATTGATCCCTGGAAGCTTGGCTTGGGCTTATATGATTGTCGTAAATAGAGAAACTCTTAAAATAAGTCCCTTGTAGGGTATTTGAAAACTATTGTTTTGTTTTTATAATTTGAGAATTAAAATGGTTGTACTACAATAGAAATTAAACTCCATTGAATAGGTATTGCCAAAATGGCAAACTTTGCAAATATATCTACTTATCAAAAATAAAAAGTTTAAAGGGCCAGTGCAATGCTGATTGGTATTACCAGGCGCGGAACCCTTTATTACCTAACTTCCTCCTGTTCACCTTGCCAGTTATTGTTGTGTGTTCCATTATGTTCTGCTTTGTTCCTTGCTCTGATCCGTCTGATTATTGACCTGTGTTTTGGACTTGACTACATTTGCCTGCTGCCTGCCCTAACCTATCTGACTGCTTACTAACTACCATATAACCTTCTCCTTTTGGTACAATGCTACACCCTGGCTTTCTCCATGAGTGGTCACATCAAGGGTTGCGACCTGGGAGTCTCCCACAGCAAAGCCCAACCTGCCTTGTGGCAGCTGCTGGTAAAAAATGGGGGGGGGGAGGTGGCTCCTTAGACTCCGCTCCTTGACCAGACACATATTATCTATCATAGTGACCCGGAGGAACCACTACTCTCCCTGTGACAGTATAACTGGCCATGGATCCCTCCAAGGTGCCCATGCCTGAACACCAAGACTTTGTGGTTGAAATGGTCTATCTAGGTTTTTGCCAGGAGCGACTGTTTGCTCAGTTTCAGGACTTAGCTGCATGTCTCTTGGTGGCTGCACCTGCTCCCCCACTTGTGCTGATCCCTTCTTCAGCTGTACCTGCTAGTCCACCTGCCTTTGCCTCCATGCTACGATTAGAGATGGGCGAATTGATTCTAACGAAGTGGAATTCGTTTAGAATTTCAGGAAAACTTCGGTTCTGAACGAAGTCGAATTTGGGTACTTCGGGTGAACGAAGTGTGCTTTTGATTTGATAAAATGCTGCGAGCACATGGCGTTAAAATGGGCAAAGCACTCTGGGAGGAAAAAGGGGCATAGCCTGCATGACATGTGCAAGATGAAGCCCAATCAGAGACCGGCGGGATTCTGTGACGTCACCGCACTATATAAGTTCCGGGCGCGACGCTGGGAGCTCACACTCCCTCACTGTACTGATCAGGGAAGGTGCTGCCGAGGCTGATTGTGATAGCTCTTACTGAAAACTGATTTAAAATACAGCGATTTTTGTGGGGTGTCTCAGCTTGTCTCAGAGACTGCTTCTCTTAAGTCTATTTCTGATTTTTGGGTATTGGATCTGAAGTCCAGTGTGCGCCACGCTGCTGCATATACATTTTAATGCTATCTGCTCACAGAAACATTGAATATCCAGGGGATCTAAGCCAGTTCCTGTTGTATTCCATTTAAAGAAACAGCGTTTTTAAAAATAAAAATACCACTTAATTTTTGGCTGCTCAATTATTTTGCGCAATTTACATCCAGGTTAATTAAGCGTTGTTTTCTGCTGTGGTGACTCCAAGAAACCGTCTTTTTCAAACCCCCAAAAAATACAATTTTTTCCCGTAGCCTAATTCACAAGCAAGGTTAATTACAATTTTTTTCTCTTGTTGTGTAGCGTAGAAAACACGCCATTGTAACACGCTACAAAGCTCGTATTGTGGTTGCTCAATTGTTGGCGCAATTTACATCCAGGGTTAATTAAGCGTTGTTTTTCTGCTGTGGTGACAAAAATAAACCGTCTTTTCACCGCCAAAAATTAAAATTTCCTGTAGCATAATTCACAAGTGAAGTGTAATTACAATTTTTTCTCTTGTTGTGTACGTAAAAACACGCAATTGTAACACCTAAAAAGGTCGTATTTTGTGGTTGCTCAATTTTTTGGCGCAATTTACATCCAAGGGTTAATTAAGCGTTGTTTTTCTGCTGTGGTGACAAAAATAAACCGTCTTTTTTTACCGCCAAAAATTAACAATTTTCCTTAGCATAATCACAAGTGAAAGGTAATTATAAAATTTTTTCTCTTTTTGTTAGCATAGAAAACACGCCATTGTAACAAACCCACAAAGCTCGTAGTTTGTGGTTGCTCAATTTTTTGGCGCCATTTACATCCAGGGGGTTTTAAATTTAAACGTTGTTTTTCTGCTGTGGTGACAAAAATAAACCTCCCTTTTCACCGCCAAAAATTTCAATTTTCCTGTAGCATAATTCACAAGCGAAGGTTTAAAATTTCAATTTTTTCTCTTGTTTGTGTAGCGTAGAAAAACATGCCATTGTAACACGCTACAAAGCTCGTAGTTTGTGGTTGCTCAATTGTTTGGCGCAATTTAACATCCAGGGTTAATTAACATTGTTTTTCTGCTGTGGTGACAAA
>JAODAL010067900.1:0-17074 GCA_025379985.1 Phyllomedusa bahiana
CAAAAAAAAAAAAACACATTTTGGATTTGATTTTTTTTACAGGTGGGAAACATGCAGAAAACAAAGGTGTGTGTAAAAGTGACCTTACGGTATGATCTCCTAACTAAACTACGAGCAAGTACACCATAAATAAAACACTGTAGAAAAAGCATATGTCGGGAAAAGAAAAAACTATGATAAAGGGTTAAGACAAATTAACCCTTTCAATTTTTATTCTCAGCAAATGAAAGAGGAGGAAAAAGAGATACATTTTCTGATGTTGACGAATGATATTAAAAATCTAAAGGTCTCTATATAAGGACTTGATGAATAGTGAGCTGAGGTTCACTATGTACTTCATCAAGTACACCATGCTTTGAATTGTAACCAACACAATCCTTCTTAATGACAAGCAAAGTATGAAAATACTGGATTCTCTGCAGCAACCAGATTCAGAATTTGCTTTAAATGGTAACCTGCTGTATACCAGTAAACCATTACATTAAAACAACCTGCCTAATATTGTGTAGATCCTCCTGTGTCACTGTAATTACTCTGACATGGTGAGGCATAGACTGTACAAGACTTTGAAGGCCAAGCCATTATAGAAGCAGATCTTTTTAGTGTCGTAAGTCATCAATAGTGATGAGCGATTACGTTGTTTTTCGTCATGGGTCGTAGTCGATATCGGCAATTATCAAACGTTTCCGATGTCAAAATGATTATCTCGTGCCTTTAAAGCTTGGGAGAGGAACAACCCTTCATTTTACACCCAAACAGGGCGGGAGAAGGGGAATTAAATCCCAACAGTCAAATGGTCGTGTAAAACTTGGGCAAAATACACTTGGGTTTAAAAAAAAGCCACAAAAAAAAAATCACACACCATTCACTTCCCGTCTTTTAACACAGCTGCCGTTAACCGCTCACCCACAAATTAAAAATGCAGAAGGGGAGAAAGATTTAACCTCATCTTATTGAACGGACGAAAATTTCCCCGTTCCCGGAACGCAGAAAAAAACCCCAAAAACCCGCATGACCCCAAATTTAAAGTGCCCGGGGGAAAAGGGGTCTTTCAAACCATTTTGTTTCACTGGACATGCTTTTCCTGTCCTCCCCAGCATGACCCCCAAAACCCGCAGCCCCAGATTAAAAAAATGCCGGAAAAAGGAGTCTTTTTTCCCCCATTTAAGTTGAACTGGACATTGCTTACCCGTCCCCCGGGGCCCCCAAAGAGCCCAAAACCCGCATACCCCCGTTAAAAAGTGCCAAAAAAGGGTCTTTCAACCCCATTTTAGTTTTAATGGACATGATTAACCCGTCCTGGGCCCAGAAAGAGCCCCCAAACCTGCTGACCCAATTAAAAAGTGCGGAAAAAGGGTTTTCAACACCTTTTAGTTTCACTGGACATTTATATACTGTCCGGGGGCCACAGCATGAGCCCCAAACTGCTGATCCCAATAAAAAATGCCGGGGGAAAAGGAGTCTTTTGAACCACCATTTAGTTGAACGGGCATAACTGCCCCCTGTCCTGGGTAGCGCTTGCCCCCCCCTATGATGGGGCCCAATTGAGCTTCCTTTTGGGAAATAGGTTTTAAACGCCCCCTGTTTCACCCAGGTCCCTTTTTCTTGGCTTCTTTTTCTTATTTTCTCAACGTGCTGGGGGAAAATGTCTCTGTACTTTGTTCTCTTCCTGCTCCATACTCCATGTCCTCTGAAAACCTAATTGGGGGCAATTTTCCTGTCCCCTCCCTTGTACAATTCAGAGGAATTTTTTACCAGCATTTGAATCAAATTTTTTAGTAGTTTAAAATATAAAATATAAAATTTGAGAAAGGTATGGAAAGTTTTTGGAAGTCTTTATTAAAAAACGGCAAATCACAGCTATTTCAAATCCTCAAACAAAAAAAAATTGCTGGATTCAAGTATAACTGAAAAATAATTATCAACAAAGCGGCCTGCGCCAAAGGAAAAAACACTATTGAAATGTTTCGGATAATTCAAGGTTTTTTGGCACCTATCAAATTCACCTGTGGGGACTATAAAAATTTCTGTATTCAAATTTCTGCAAAATAGTCTATCAACAAAGTGGCCTGCGTCAAAGTGAAAAAACACTATTGAAAAAGTTTCGGAATAAAGGGATTTTTGGGACCTACAAATTTACCTGTGGTGACTCAAAATTGCTGGATTCAATTTAAAATGCAAAAATAGATTTATCAAAAAAGCTGGCCCGCCCAAAGTAAAAAACACGTATTGAAATTATTCGGGTATAAAAGGTATTTTTTGGGCCCCATCAATTCACCGTGGGGGTACAAATTGGGATTAAAAAATTAACTGCAAAGTAATCTACAACAAAACTGGCCCGCGTCCCCAAATGAAAAAACAGTATTTGAAATGTTCCCGGGTAATAAAAGGTTTTTTTGGGCCTATCAATTCACCGTGGTAATACAAAAATTTTGGAAAATTTAAAAATTTTAATGCCCCAAAATAGATCTATAACAAAGCCCGGGCCTGCGCCAAAGTGAAAAAAAGTATTGAAATGTATTTTTATAATGCAAAATATTTTGGCACCTATCATTCACCTGTGGGGACTATTAAAAAGCTGGATTCAATTTAAGTGCAAGCTGCCTCAATGAACATTTGTAGTGGGCCCAAAATAAAAAACACTATCTGTTATGTTTTTCGATATACAAGTATTTTTGGCACCCTTTCAATTCACCGTGGTGATATAAATTTCGGGATTTCAAAAAAAGGGAAGGGGGATTATAACAAAGGGGGAATGGGCAAATTGAAAAAGAACACCCATCTAAATGTATACTGATAATAAAAGTGGATTTTTCACCTCAAAAAGACCCCAGTTTTTAGAAAAGATGTGTTTTCCCATAAGTTTTAGGCGCCCAATACCAGGAAATATTTCAATAGAAAAATGTTAATAATAAAGCTATTTCAGTCAATGTCACCTAAGTCTTGGAGAACTTTATCCCGTATTCTTTATAAGCTTTTTTGTTTCGCCCCCGGGGCCCCCCCCCCTCTCCCCCGGACTTTTCAGCGGTTGATGGTCCGTTTAAAAATTTTCTACCAAACTACTAAAAATTTTCCATCTCTAATCTAACTAAATTGTAAGGACAAGTAATAGTAGAAAAGGGGTTTTCTGTGAAAAATAGAATAAAATTTTGCTGGCTGCTTGGACACAAGCAACGCACGTCCTTTCTCTGAGACGCGTAAGACACTGGGCTGAAAAGGAAACCTGTTCTATTAAAAACCGGGTCTGTGATTTTTCCCGCCAATCGCAATCAACAATCCCATATGCATCGCCACACTCCACCCTGTCTTCTGAAAGCTGATTCTGGCCGCCAAAATGACGGAAAACGCCCAAAAAGGGGCGATCTTAAAGATGATCACAGATTTTTAAATAAAAATTATGCTGATCTAAAAAATTTTCAAACATTTGTCAACAAAAAAACTGTGCCGATTAACTTTGTCGATAATAATCGCTTAAACACTAACATTGACTATACCTGTTCTGTACCCCCCCCCCCCCCCCATAAAAAACAAAAACCTTTCTGCCCCCAATAAAAAGTCCTGAAAAGGAAGCTTTCAAACCACCCCTTTTGTGAAGACTTTGACTTATCTGCCTGGGCACAGCTACCCCCAAACCCCCCATGAACCCCAGATTTAAAAAATGCTGGGAAAAAGGATCTTTGAACCCCTTTTAGTTAACCGGACATTGTAAAGTGTCCTGGACCCCAGTAGCCATTAAAAACCCGTCCCACCCCCAGATTTTAAAAAGGCCGGGAAAAAAGGGGTCTCCGAACCACCATTTTAGTTGAATGGCATTGATTTGCCCGCCAGGACCGCAGCATGACCCTTTTTCCGTCGGAACCACAGATAAAAAAGGGGAAAAAGGAGTCTTTTAACCACCATTTTTTTTGAACTGCATTTACATTAACCCCTCCTGGGTAAACCCACATCTGTTAAGCTTCCTGTCCCCTTGTACAATTCAGGGAATATTGTATCAGCTATTTTGTGATGCCATTTTTTAGTATTAAAATTTTAAAAACCCTTTTAAAAATAGGAGGAACCCCACCACATCTTTGTTTTCTTTTTTTAAATGTTTTAAAAGGGGGTTGTCCCTACAGGGATTGCTAGTCCGAAAAAGATCTTGCAAAAAAAGTTTTTTTGCAATATTGTCTTAACAGTGTCCACCTTTTCCCTTTTTTGACAGCATTTAACCTTGAGCCATTTTTGAAATTGTGAAGTACAAATGTCTGTTAGAAAAAATTTTTTACAATAGGCCTGTTTTTGGCATTTCACGCAAACCCCCAAAATTTTCAAAACATGCCCTTGACCACTTTGACAATTGAAAAAGAACAAATCTCTGTTGAAACCAGCTTTTTTTTAAGAACAGGACTTGATCCCAGTTTTTCCAGCAAAATCCCCCAAAAAATTCAAAACTGCCCCTTGACCACTTTTGACAAATTTTGAAGAACAAATGTCTGTTAGAAACAACATTTTTTTATAAAGGAATTAGTATTGCGCTTTTCAAAGCACATGACCCCAAAAAAAGTTTTTTAAAAAATAATCTCAGCCCCTGTTAAAAAAGTGAGAGAGAAAATTCCAGTGCGTGTGCCTTATAAGACACATTTTCTGTTTCCAAAGGGACCATTGATTATTAGCTGTATCTCCACAACACCATGACCCCAGAAAATAATATAAAATACTTCTCAGCCACTGTTAAAAATTGTGAGGGAGAAATGCCATTTAAAAGCCTACATTTATGTTCCAAAATAGGACTTGATTATAGCTGTTAAAATCTCACAGCACCATTGACCCCAAACCATTGACAATGCGAAAATTCTAAAAGAATGAAGATAGTAAATGGAATACGGCTTTTCATGAAACTTGGTGTCTTTTACAGTGTCCTCACAGCAAAACCAGCACAATGAACTTTTTGGAACTGAGAATAAAAATTGCAAGTAAGAAATGATCATTTAAAAAAGTATTTCAAGAGAACATTTCTGTTTGAAGAGAAAGTAACTAACCGGCACTAATCGGTGACCTCGGCAAATTGGGGCCATCAACATCATCAGAGTATTGCCATGCAGATTCAACTTTGTTGAAGTCAAGACGCTCCACATTACTGTGGAAACCGGATGCGTTTTGTTGTAAAGACTCCTCCAGCTGTGGCTGAAGGTCCGTAGATATGACTCTGGAGCAGCTGGGGCAGGACAACACCTCTATGGCGTGGCGATCGAGCCTCATTCCATTATCCATTTTGGATACCCAGAAGTTCAATCTGAGTCGCGAACAAATCCAAAAACATCGATGTATTGATATGCAGATAGTACGTGCACCATGATCTAGAGCTGGTTCTCTGATCTTTGATGTGTCCCCTGCATTACATGCGTTGGTGAGTGGTAAATAAGATTACCAGAGGTCACCCATTAGGCGTCTGCCCACATTGCCGTGCTGCTGCTTCTGCCGCCTGCGCCTAGCTTGGCACTCTACTGCTGTCACGTCGCTGACGTTGTCTCCACCGTGACATTTGAAGAACGTGGAAGGCAGTAACGAAACATGATGTCTCCAGTTGATCAATCAGCAAGGTCTCCATTTCCTGCATTTTACTCTCTATTGGGTGCGTGGAAGGAAAGTGCTGAGTTTTGTTTTATACCGGATTCAGGAGGTGGCCACCTCAGTAACTGTTGTTCATTTTGATAGCCTTAAAGCGAGCATCATGTTAGGGAAATGGAGCATCCAGCATCATGTGAGAGATGGAGCCTTGATTTCCCAAGCCTCTGGGTCGAGAGGCACTAGCAAACTGATCTTCCTCAACTTCCTCCTTTGCCTCAAATTTACGCCAACCTCTGTCCAAGGCAGGGACGTTGGTAACATCAGTGTCCAGGAATACCTCCTCCTCCGCTTCCCCCGGCACAGCTTCAACACAGCCCTGACTTGCCTCAGATGATGCACCTTGAGAGCTGATGTGCCGCCTTGCACTAGCCCTGGACCCCAAACCACTGCCTAATGAAGAACGATAAAATTGTGAAACTGTCGGGCCTTGCGGATTCAAAGGAGAGAAAGGCTACGTCTCCGCATCTGTGTCCGTCTCCTCCTCCGTCGCTGGCGGGACCTGATGTTTCAGAGTGTCCAACAATCGTTACAGAACTAAGATCACCACAATGCTAATGCTGAGAAGGGCATTTTTCCGCACGATAAATTTTGGTGGCTTCTTCAAAACTGGCAAGGATGGTGCAGACTCTTTCACCTGCCCCCACTCTTGGTGGCTCAACACCCCGAGTTCCGCACCGCTGCGCTTGTCAAGCCATGTGTCACTTCGTACTGCGTAATGGCATTGCGCTGCTGCCAATCGCTGGAGCATACGGAGGGTGGAATTCCAGTGTGTTGCCACGTTAACAATGAGACGGTTGATGGGGAGGGCCGAGCTGACGCTGCAACGTAGCCCGGCGGGAGAAAGCAGGGTGCGAAAAGGCGGAAGTGCGAACTAGACCTCGAGCCTTCCTCAGCAGGCAGTTCAGACCTGGGTAAACGCTTTAGAAATTTCTGGACGACAAGGTTCATGATATGTGCCAGAAAGGGATGTGCTCCAGCCTACCCATCTTAAGGGGGGCCAGCAGATTTCGACCGTTAACGCACACCCCCTTGCCTGCCAAAAAGGTTCTTGTAAAACCCCGCCAGCACTCCGGTCTCGTTGCGGAGAGCCGTCCCCAGCTCCCGACCTGTGTGTGGACGGTCTCCAAGACAGATTAATTTTAACAAGGGGCCCGGTTTCTCTGGGCCCGTGAGGCCCCCCAGAGGACCTTGGGGGAAAGAACCCTGCAAACCCTCCCCGCGGTTTTTGAAGAGCGTGCGCCGAGCCTGAGAGCCACCGTCACCACCAGAGACATCCACCCCGCTCACCCAGTGAGCTGTCACAGAGATAGAGCGGCCTTGGCTGTGCTTACTAAAACCATTGTCGGTGGTCAGGGTGGACTTTTCCGGACACAGATGAAGACAACGGGGCTTGAAATTTTAGATGACACGTGGCTGGCCAAGGGCAGGGAGGCTTTTCTAGCAAAAAAAGGCTGCTCGGCATCTGGTTTTTGGGGGGGAGGCAAGGGCCATGATGTGGTGGAAACCATCTGTGTCCACCAGACGGAAAGGCAACATTTCCAAGGCCAAAATCCTGGCAATGCCAAAAATTCAGGCTTTTGGCTTTGGGTGGTTTGGGTTAAAGTGTGTCTTCTGCTCCCAAAACCCAGAAGACAGAAGGTGGCTGCTAGACTGGCCGCTGTACGGCATGCAGGTCGTCAAACTGGTGGAAGGGGAATGGGTAGGATGGGTCTCTGGTGGTGCTGGTGGTACTCGGGCGACGGTGGAGGCTGAAGCGGAGGCTGATCCCTGATCATATAATCTCCAAAAAATTGGGAATCTCGCAAGAGAACAAAGAGTGACTTTTGATCACTATATTTACTATTTTGCCATAGGCAAACTTAAACCTTATCAGTTCTCTATCTATTAAACACTAAAACGTAACTTTTATTAATCTAACTCTTAACCTCTATACAACTATTTAAAAACCTGATCTCTATCCTCATCATTTAACCCTTTTTGCTTCTGAAAGAGGGAATAACTCCCTTTCTATCATCAAGTCTGGTGGAACCCCACCTTTTAACAGGAGAGCCTTATATCTATAGCAAAGTACTAGTTTTCAGTAAGGGATCCCAAGCCAACTACTTGGGCAGTCGTCCTAATCTCATAGACAAAAGAACAAATAAGGCCCCCTTGTGACACCGTCTGCAGCGGGGGACACTTGTAGACAGAGGTGAGAGATCCCCAATTTAAAACGTCATGCGTGACCTCGCCGACATGTTTCGCCAGCTAACCTGGCTTTATCACGGTTAGAGGTCCGTCTGCAGTGTCACCTGCTGCAGACGGTGTCCACAAGGGGGCCTTATTTTTTTCTGTGTTATGAGATTAGGGACGACTGCCCAAGTAGTTGGTTGGGATCCTTACTGAAGTAGTACTTTGCTATATATATATAAGGTTCCTGTTAATTGGTGGGGTTCCACCAGATTTGGGATGTATAGAAAGGGGGGTAATTCCCTCTTCAGAAACAAAAAGGGTTAAATGATGAGGATAGAGATCAGGTTTTTAATAAGTGTGTATAGAGGTTAAGAGTTAGATATAATAAAAGTTACGTTTTAGTGTTTAATAGATAGAGAACTGATAGAGTTTAAGTTTGTCTATAGCAAAATAGTAAATATAGTAATTCCTGATCATGACTCTAAAAGATATGGGCAGCTGAGGAACGCTTGGTGGTGGCGGAGGAGGAGGAGGCAGAGACAGAGGGTGTGACAGTGGTTGGAAGCCCGGCGTCGGTGTGGCCTTTTTTGACCCAGTGTTGCCTCCATGTCACCTCATGCATTCGCTGCATGTGACTAGACATGTTGGTGGTGGTTGAACACCTAAGATTCTTGCCTCTACTTATGCGTTTACGGCAAAGGCGGCACATGACATCGCTGGGTGAATCAGAGGCTTGCTCAAAGAAGGCCCAGGCTTGAGAGGTCCTGGACCTTTTTGACGGCGATAAGCGAGGAGCGGGGTTTGCGCTGACCGTGGCTGGCAGAATCATATCAGCTGACTTCTGCGACCGCCCTCTCCCTTTTTGAGGCGGGACCCGTATGACACTACCCCTTCGTCTTCCTCCTCATCCAGTGATGAAAGCGCTCCCCAAACAAATTCTGCGGAAAAGACCACGTTGGATCCACAATGTCGTCATCATCATCATCAACACAGGTGACTTGGTCGTCCTGACATTCTGCATCCAGGAGCTGCGGGCTACAAGCAAGAGGCACTGCAAGACATTGCTGACCACCCGGGATTTTTGCCGATTGACCGGCTTCCTTCTCTTCCTCTGATGGCATCAGTAATTGGGCGTCAGAGCAGACAAAATCATCCTCTTTGGACTCTTGGTCTTTGGAAATGCCTTCTTACCCCAACCGCATTTTGTCATCAAAGAGGTCTTCAGAAAATGGATTATCCACAGTGGTGGGTACACGAGTTGACATTTGAGCTGCCTTCGCTTCATGTTGGACGGATGCTGATGATGTTGATGACGACATTTGTGGCCGGATGGGAGGGAACGAGGAGGCAAGACTGCTGGATGCAGGTTGCATTAACCACTGAAGAACAGATTGGCAACGCTTTTTCATTACTGAGATTCAACAGGGCCTGACCCAGCGATGACAGGCCCTAACGGTCCTGCAACCAACGATCCGTGGCTTGCGCGTTGTCGCCAGCACTGGAAGGAGCACCTTCTCTCGTACCTTACCCCCATGTCCTAACCCCTCTTTGCTCGCTTACCACCTGCATTTCGATCCATGTTCAGAAAGATAAAAATTTGAGAAGGTATGGAAAAGTCTTGGAAAGTCTCTTATTAAAAGACGGCAAATCACCGCTATTCTTAAATCCCTCTAATTTCCTACAGCCAACTAGGATTAGAAACAAAAATTTTCTTGCGAATACCTGTGAAATGGGGGTTGGTGGAAAAAACCGTAAGACAAAATCAACAGTGTTCTTCCTTCAGCCCCAGGGATTTACAAATGCCCACTAGGACTAGGAATTGATAGTTTTCAACAAAATATCATACAAGTGCACTATCTGCGCCAAACTGAGATTCAACGAGATTCAACGAGCCCAATAAAATTATTCAGAAGTTACACGGATGAGAAATTGTGTTTTTTGCAGCAATGACAAGCGAGAACAGTTGCTAGAAAATTGTCGTACACGTGGCTATTTGAAAACTAGGGCCGCACCACGGGGCAAAACAAACTATTTAAAAACTATTCGGATAACAAACGGTGTTTTTTGCACCTATTTAAACACTGCGGTGACGACAAAATTGCTGTATTCAAATTTAAGTGCAAGGTGGCAAGGATTAACCCTGTGTGTGCCTGCTTCCTCCTGCTCTCTACACAGATTGAGGAGAGCAGAGGTGAGGCTGATCAATAGATGTGACAGCAGTGACCCTGTGTGTTACTATAATCATGAAGTGTCTGTGGAGCTGTGACTATACTAATAGAACAGATCAGGGGGCATGTGAATGCTTCATGCTCTGCTGTATTAGTGACACATCCTGAGTATAGTAACACTTCCCAGCTGCCCTGTGTCTGTTCTGATAGGGTTTGTTGTTGCTGGAGATGTGAAGATTTGTATGCTAAGCAGGGGGTATAGGAACACATGCATCCCCTCTGCTCTTGCAATCACTTGCAATCACAGCTTCACAGAACTCTCCACACTCATAGATCAGCCCTAATACAGCTGATTTAGCAGCCTGCAGCAGACCTAGGCAGGCACACACAGGGTTAACTCTGGCAGCAAACCCCCTCGCCCCTCCCCCTGCTGTATAGAAGTTACAGAGGAGAGCTTTCTGTGTGCTGAGGGGAGGGGGGAAGAGGGAGGAGAAGAGGCAGACAAGAAGCACGCCCCTGAATTCAACTGCCAGGCACACTGAGGTAGGCTGAAAGCTTGTAATGAGACAACTCCTTTAAGTGCAAGGTGCCTCTATCAACAAAGCTGGACTGCGCCAAAGTGAAAAAACACCTATCTGAAATGTATACGGATAATAAAAGTGGAGTTTTGCACCTATCAAATACACCTGCGGTGACAACAAATTGCGTATTCAAATTTAAAATTTCAAGGTGGCTCTATGAACAAAGCTGGCCTGCGCCAAAAATGAAAAAAACACCTATCTGAAATGTATACAGAATAAAAAGTGGAGGTTTGCACCTAATCAAATTACACCTGCAGTGACTACAAAATTTTTGTATTCAAATTTAAGTGCAAGGTGGCTCTGTGAACAAAGCTGGCCTGCGCCAAAGTGAAAAAAAAACCTATCTGAAATGTATACGGATAATAAAAGTGGAGTTTTGCACCTATCAAATACACCTGTGGTGACTACAAAATTGCTGTATTCAAATTTAAGTGCAAGGTGGCTCAGTGAACAAAGATGGCCTGCGCCAAAGAGAAAAAAACAAAACCCCCTCGAAATGTAAACAGATAATAAAAGCGGAGTTTTGCAACAATCAAATACATCTGCGGTGACTACAAAATTGTTGTATTCAAATTTAAGTGCAAGGTGGCTCTGTGAACAAAGCTGGCTTGCGCCAAAGTAAAAAAAAAACACCTATCTGAAATATATATGGATAATAAAAGTGGAGTTTTGCACCTATCAAATACACCTGCGGTTACTAGAAAAGATTTGTATCCTAATATAAGTACAGGCTGCACAACATACAAGTAATATTTCACCCAAAACTGGCCAAAAACCCATTGCAATGCATGGTCTAAACACCCCCCCCTCCCCCGCAGCTGTACAGCGCTAGATGCTCCTTTAAAATTCTAAGCCTGAGTAACTAAAATCTGCAAATCTCTAATCTACATAAGTTTTAATGTTCACAGCTAAAAGCATAGTTGTCTGTTTGAACAAATAGAACAGTTTTGCTAAGCTGTTTTGAGAGAGACCGAGCACACGTCCTGCTCTTATGATACACTGACACACACTGAGGCTGAACAGGAAGGGCTGTTCTATGTAAAACGAGGTCATGTGATTTTTCCAGCCAATCGCAACCATACACATCCCAGTCATGACGTCGCACACCCAGCTCACCCTACTCTATTCTCTAAGCTGATTTGACAGGAAATGACAGGAAGCACTGACAATGGCGCGATATTAATAGATTATGCACAGATTTTAACCTAAATTATCGTGGGGATCGAAAAAAAACTGATCAACATAAATACCGTGCCGATTTAAACTTTGTCGATAATAATCGCTCAACACTAGTCATCAACACAGAAAGTTGCAACAACAACAACAGCTATGTGACATTGTCAATGTGTTATCCCTGGTGCTGAACACAGAGCTTAAGGTGCTGGATCCAATCATTATGCACCAGCATGAAACTTTTTTGTGTTGAAAACTTTTGAACCACAAGAGATATTGCAAATCTGATTGTTGCAATCTTTTTCTGAGACAATTCTAGTCTTCCTTCCCATTGGATAAATTTGCCATTGATTGAAGGCGGCTTTCAAGATGACAGTCATATTCTGGACATAGACTTAAAGATAAGCCAACTCACCCATTATTTGCTGGGTTATTAGAAGTACATCATTTATCCTTTCTTTTCTTGGGACTTTTGACTCACCCTGTATGTTGACAGTGTGGTCACAGAACCAAAACATCTCACAAATACTTGACAACTGAGGAGAATGGAACAATCAGAAAATTAAGAGGTGAGAACATAAATTATTATTGTTAGTAGTATTACTGTTACTTGGAACTCAGTGGCAGGTCACCAGTTATATCTGAAAAGACCCAAGAGTTTATGAAAACTTACATGCAATGATTCCTGGGGTAGAAACTTTACAAAAGGAAGAGTTTTGCTGTTTTGGGGATCTCACCTCTTGCCAGTGCATAACAGAACACTGCAGAAAGTGATATAACATACAGAAATAGTTTTCCAACTGTGTCATCAACAATTTCTTTTACACACAGAGTTAATTCTTGATATTCACAGTAATTGACAGTTGTTCGTAGCTATAAAATGTATAAATAGCTAGGCAATGCAATTATGTACAGTATTTGTGTATGGAGAGGTGTCACAGCTGCACATTCCTAGATGAGTGCCAAAAAAACATATGGATCTTAATGTTGCCCAGTGACCTCATTGTTTTTACCGTTAGGAAATTAGATGAGTTTTTGCATATGTTTGGATCAGGGAATAGGGAGGTAGAGCTTTACAGATTATACACAGGAGAGAGGCAATGAAATCGAACAAATATTTAGATCAGATAGTCAATCATCGTGAGGATTAACTATTTATGGGAATGTGTTTTTTACTTATTTGAACCAGATGCTGAAGTATATTATTTTTTGTTTAATTCATTTGAATTATTTAAATTATAGATTTTTTTTCACTTCTTTACATAGTTAAAATGGCAGCCATCTTACCGGAGCTGCTGCTCTGCATTGTTGATATAATTTTAATGTTTTACAGCATTGGTGCCATTAATTGTACCACTTAATGTACTGGAAAGCCGAAAAAAAAAACATTCTTAAAATCTTAGTGGAGTGAAATGTGTTAAAAAAAAAGTACTTGTGTCCTTTTTGAGTAGGTTTTATTTTTATGGTGTTCACATTTGGATATATTTTCGTGTTATATGAATTCTGTAGGCTGGTAAAATTATACTAAATATGTAGTATTTTTGTTATTTTTTAGTACTTTTAAAAATAATAAAACATTCTCTAACTTGCAACTCTGTGCTGCAGCACCATTTTCTGTGACCATTAAGTTTTTTTTTATTTTTCCACCTATGGACCTGCGTAAGGGTTCATTTTTGTGGGTTGAAGTGAAGTTTTTATTGGTTACATTTTGGAATCAAACATGAAAGAAAGACTTAGGGCTACATGTATGAAAACTGTCTAGGTCTAAAATTCACTTTGTTGCCTATAGCAACCAATCAGAGCTCCCCTTTCATTTTATATAGTGCTCTGGACAAACAAAAGGGGCGCCCTGATTGGTTGCTATGGGTAACAAGGTGAATTTTAGACCAATGCTGCCCTAAGTTCTCACCCAGTTAGAGCTGCTCCGTGCTGTAAAGGCTGTCAGTCCCAACCAAATGTCCACTGCATATTGGATGCACCAGTCCTGAGTTTACGGTAAACAAACTCCACAATAATATCCAAAGGAAAATGAGTGGACCAGCTTCTCAAAAAAGTGGAAAATTATTTATTGGATCTTCACATACAGGTTTGCTCGAAAAGCGTTTGCGTTGTTTTCCTATCTATTTTTTTTTATCACATGCATGTGAAGATCCATTAAAGAATTTTCCACTTTTTTGAGAAGCTGGTCTACTCATTTTCCTTTAGATATTACATTTTGGAACACAGGATACATTTTTAGCACTGTGAGGAAGAAAATTGACTCAATATGAGTCCTCTCTCCAGCTTAGACAAGTCAGAACACAGCTTCCCCCCACCACAGGACAAGCTCAATTTACATGTTAATCAGCACAGCTCTCTTCCCCAATGCATCTGTAGGAAGTCGCCACAGCATGGGGTCAACCCAAGACAGGATCCTCATGTAATCTAATTAGCACTGAACAAATGCTTTCTCCAAGCTCACAAGCTTCAAAGACTTTAATCAATCAAACCCAGTCGGGTCGTCTCCGATATTTCATATAGATTTATAGGCGATCCGCTCATAACTGGGGCATGGCGAGTCCATATCGCATAACAGTGAACTCCCCACACCCACCGCCACAATTTCCAGGTTTCCAGTGCGCATGGGGACTGAGATATCCAGAACCGGGCCTACAGGGTCCATAAGATAAGCATGTTTGATATCCAGGCACCGGGTAGGTCCAGACGATTCTGATGGTACCACCGGCTCGGTTCTGTGCCAATGCCCTGCTGAGTAATAGTCCATTTTTGGGTTTGTATCAGAAACTGCCTGACCTGAGTGGGAGGAGTTCATAGACCATCCCAGGGGTGTGTAGGGGGCTGCCACATGGGCTGTCCCCTCACAGATATAAGCCGGAGCCAGGGGTGGCTCTTCCCTGTTGATCCAGGAGGGGGCCACCTAAAAAACAGTCCAGGACATCCGCACGCAGCAGCCAGGCCACATATGCCCCCCATGCGGCCGGACCCCAAGCAACAAGGTAACTTGACTTATTTTAACTGCCTTTTGTCTGTAATCCATAATTGTATTTGCACCTCTCTCTGACCTGTATATTATTATCCATCTTGTACATATTACTGTCTAGTGTGCCCTTCAAGGCTAGTTAAATTATTAACTTAATTGAGTTAGTCTGTCTTGATCAACGGCCTCAAAGGCCTACTTTTCGGTCTATAAATATATAGCTACCCAAGGGTTGGTTCCTGACCCTGCCATAAGTCGATTAAAGAAAACCGGTCTTATAACTAAACGACGAACTGGTGGCAGCATTGTTTTTCCCTGTGCCGTGTGGGCAAGGGTTTAACAGTTTGGGAACAGTATCTGGCCCGACCTTGAGCTCCCCTCAAGTGGGCAGGCAACGTCGAGATACACAAATCAGGCCGCGTCCCTCTGCGGGCCGGCGGACTAGGCTGTTTTCGTCACAAGCACTTTTTATTACACTTCGTAAAGGAGGTGAACAACCACAATTTTGGTGTTAGGATTTTTTTTCAGCATTCAGTGTAAATTATGTTACATTTTAATAGATCAAACTTTTACGGCATGAAGTAATAGAAGCTCTAACATACCAACTATGAAAGCTTTCATTAGACTTCCAACTGCCATGAAAACTGCTCGACTATCCGCGATCTTGTTGTGGGGGCTAATAGGAGAGAAGCTCAGTGCAGAGGAATGGCCATGATCACTAAGTCTCTAATGGGTTAAACAGCAGGATTCAGAACTGTATGAAACGGGATTAGCGAGTGAGACTGCTCCATATCTCCTTTCAGCCCTAATTGTGTCAGCAGTTAACATTACTTTTATTGCTAAGGGGTGGCGGGGTAACAAGGGAGGGTATATGTCAATCACAGTTGCCCTTCTATGTGATAATTGTACCATAGATATATGTTGGAATGCAGGAAGGTAGCCCTTCATTTCACTTTACATGCAATTTTGCAGGAAGGTGTTAAAAGTAATGTTTCCTATATTCTAGAGTCAGTTGCTTCACAGCCGCTCTAAATTTTTGGTCAGCTAAGTGTTGATAGTACATATTCTCTACTGCTATCACCTCAGTAATATCATGTTTCAAGACACTGCCTAACCTTACCATTTGGAAATGAAGGCTTGGAGCTAGAAGACAACAGAAGACACAGGAAGAGGACTGACAGATGCCTTGTTGAAACGAACACCAGTGCATAAGTGAGTATCTTTCACTTACAGAATGTAATGTTATGTTGTTAGGGTATGAAGGAAAAATGCATGTCTCCATTATATAATGTTAAAATAAACTCTGGATAAACTAATATAAAATACATTAAGGGGTTTTCTCACCAAGTTGTTTTACTGGGTCATAGACAGCTCTTCTCTCACTCTATCTCATCAGGCTGTGGGTGGTTCTATAGCAGTGATTGGCATATTTAACTCCCTTATAGCTTGCTGAGACATTACAAATAGTGTTGAGTGATTTTTATCGACAAAGTTGAAATCGGCAAGGTTTTTATGGTGATCGAAATTTCCAGATCATGCGATAATTTTAAAGGGTTTAAAATTGTGCATCATCTATTAAGATCGGCCTTTTCGGCGCTTCCTGTAATTTTGGCGGCCAGCAAATAAGATTACAGAAAAAGGCAGGGGAGATGTGTGTGCGACGTCATGACTGGGATGTGTATGGTTGCGATTGGCTGGAAAAATCACATGACCTCGTTTTACATAGAACAGCGTTTTCCTGTTTCGCCTTCAGTGTCTCTCAGGTTTTATAGGGAAAAGGCCGCGCTCTGCCTGTGGCCAAAACAAACTCAGCGAAATTAGTCTATTTCTGCACAGAGAAAACCTTCTATTAGCGTGATCCCCTTTCCCAAATTTTGTTAGATTAGAGATTTGAACCGTTTATGTAGTGAGCTAGAGAATTGTAAAGCAGCATCTACGCTGTGAATTCACGGCGGTGGAGGGGGGGGGGCCCCCGCGGGGCGAAAAACAGACAAGCTCTATCTATAAAGGGAAAACTGGATAAAGTTTACCAAGACTTAGTGTAGACATTGTAGTGGAATATCTTTATTATTAAAGTTTGCTATTGAAAATATTTCCTGGATATTGGGCAGCCTGAACTTATATTGGATAAAACATAAAATTTCTAGTAACTGCCCGGCTCTTGTGTTAGCTGCAAAACTCCACTTTTATTATCAGTATACATTTCAGAATAGGTGTTCAATTTTACCCATTACACCTGTGATGTTGATATTTTCCACTTGCACTTAAATTAAAACCAGCAATCCCTTTTAGTCAGCACAGGTTGTTTGTTGCCAAAAAAATACCGTGTATCGTACGAAAACATAACAGTTATGTGTTTTTGACTTTTTCGCACCCACCTGTTCATTGACCCAAAA
>JAODAL010067901.1:0-17074 GCA_025379985.1 Phyllomedusa bahiana
AAAATTTTTCAGCAGTTTGGGGAAAGGTTTTGTTTTTTAATTTGTTGGGGGTTTTCGGATGAAAGACAAGGAGGTTTGCCTGCTTCCAATGCAAGAGGCGGTAATAATAGTCTAATTAAAACATGATAAATATCCATAGCTCCCTGAGACAAACAGGCCCATTTCTCTAATACCAGTGGAAAACACAAAATACTAGCTAAGGCGTTTGCGAACAATAAACAAGTGGTGGGTATCAGATCTCGTGCATCCTGATCAGGGGGTTTTATACCACGAGGGATACGGTCCAATAATTTACGGGGGGGACTGTACCTGAACCTGCAGTTTCCCATGTTGATAACGCTGGGGCTAGGTAAATTTCTGTTTCTTAGATGCTGCTAAGGCCCTTTTTGATAGTGTGGAGTGGGACTTCTTAGGGGGGGTTTTACATAAATTGGGTGTTGGCCAAAATTTATATCCTGGTTTTAAGCTGTTTTATACTGACCCCTAAGGCTAAGGTTTGCAGTCTAATAATTTACAATCAGAGACGTTTGATTTGCGAAAGGGGAACAAGACAGGGGATGCCTTTGTCTCCATTGCTATTTGCCCTGGCAATTGAGCCGTTAGCAGCTCAGATTAGAGCAAACACCCATATTGAAGGCTTTAGGAGAGGGAGGCTGGACTGTAAACCTCGATTATCTTTAGAGCGAATTGCAGTGGTGCTAAGAGAGCATCATGCTTCATCACTTGTATTCTCCAGACGACTTTCATGGTCAGCTCCTGACTATAGAAGGCTGACTATGCAGAGGTGTCAGGAAGCAAAGTTTTACAGTGCTTTTCTATTAATGTGGCCACTTCTATAGAGGTGAAGGGTGATGACAAGAAGTCTAAGTATTCATATACTAAACTATTGCAGCAAACTAAGGGCCACATGTGTGAAAACTGTCTAGGTCTCAAACTCTCTTTGTTGCCCATAGCAACCAATCAGAGCGCCCCTGTTATTTTATATAGTGCTCTGGAAAAGTGGAAGGGGAGCTCAGATTGGTTGCTATGGGCAACAAAGAAAGTCTCAGACCCAGACACTTTTCATACATGTCCCCCTAAATGTTTGCCCAAAATGAAGGAGATTCAGACCCCGTTGGTTATCTTGTTTGAATATGAACAGTTTCTCCAGACAGAGCTGCATAAAGAGGGATTAGTTATGTTCTTACTTTCTTTTGCCATGTCTATCAGCTTCTGCTCTTCAAAGGACTCCTTCAGCCAGGTCTCTTTCTGCTTCCATGCTTCATTCATCTCTTCTGAGAGGCTTTCCTATAACACATCATACATTAATAAAGAAAAAAATCAAGGAACATAAAATCTACCGCCTAGCCCGCTGTTCTCTGCTTTTACAAGTGCATTATAGACACCATTCCAGTGTTGTAATCTACAGGCTGCATCACCTATATTGGGGCTTCTTCTTAGTGAGACATATGTTGGTAAAGACTCTGGGATACAGTTTTATTTTATTTTCCAGAGCTCCAGATGTTTGACGCAACTGATTCACATTATTATGACCAACAGCCAGTAGCCAAAGTAACCACCATGTGCAGCACAGGCAGCAGCTAGATAGTTTCCATCCGCCCCAGTGAAACAATCAGCATGTATGGGTGTACATGAGCTGCAAGTATGGTTTTATACCCAAATTGGTTGGCAGTGCCACCTACATGGATGAGTGGGCCAGAGAATGCCCCACAAACATTCCCCAGACCATAACCACCAGCAGCAGCTTGTGTTCTTCCAGCAATGGAAGCAGCCTGTTTGTTCTCTTATGAGTCTCATTTGACAACCAACGTCTATCCATTTGATGAAGCAGAAAACATGACTCATCATAGAAGGCAGCTGCATATTACCGCTGAAACTCATAAGGGTGCTTTTTTGTGCCTGTACACTGTACCATTTTTAATGGTTTATTAAAGAGAACATTTTTATAAGCTACTTTACTTCCTTGGTGCTGAATTTTGCATTCATGAATTTTGATTACAAATACAGCAGGCCGGCGGTTTATCCATGCAAAGGACTACAGCCCAGGATGTATGATGAGAAGCACAAAAGCATGGAGGGGAGCCACAATTCATAATTCTTTCATTCATTTGCCAATCAGCTGAGGTCCAATTCTGATATCATAAAAATTGAAGCTTTTTCTACCGTTGAAACTTGGCTAGCAGAGGTGCAGTGGCCATCCATCTGCTTTGGGGCCCCATGCACTGTAGGATTCACTGGACTCTTGGTTTAGACTATTGGTAGCCCCATGGTTCATTTTGGTGATCAGCTGCTCCACTGTAATATGTCAGTCTGTCCTCGATCACCTTTATAGCAAACATTCAACTCTCACATCAATGGTACGTAGAGCTCTGCAGTTTCCACATCACTTATTCATGATGGTGCCATTTGACCACTCACAGTACACTTTCACCACAGCAGCGTGAACAGTTCATGAACTGCACAGTTTCAGGAACAATCATCCCTTTTTCAACTCCGATACCCCCTTTTATTTCCCTTTTACCCATAACAGCAACAAGGAATATGTGTGCAGACAACCTATCATGCACCTTATGTACCCACCAAGCCAGCTTTCTTCATGTGTTACGCACTTCCAATGTTGAAAGTCGAAAGTGGTCATAATAATGTAACTGGACTTTTTATTTAAAGGGAATAAACAAAAAAGAAGACATGATACCTATTTGCTGATCATCTCTAAATGTAAGGACTGGACTGTAATCAGAATATTTTGGAAACCTGCTGGACATGTACCTATTTCTATCAATGTCTCTTGGAGAACTTTTTAGTAATCCCTAAAATGGTTAAACATTCTGCTGAAAGTCTGACAATCACTTTAGTGATATGTCCTTCTCCTATCAGTGCATAGGTAGGCACGATTGCCATTCTGTAGTTTGGGATAGTTATGTGGGTTTTAGGAAACGGTCACGGCCGCTATATTGCCTGGCACACTGTTTTTCTAGATGCAGGTTGAAAAGAATGAATAGAAATTGGTTACAACAAGAATTTTGTAATTGAAAAAACTAATGAATAAACCTGATCTTTAAGGGGCTTTCTCTCCATGCTGTTTCTCTGAGTCACAAGCAACTTTAGGCTATATCTACACAGCACAGGTTTTCCGTCGTATTTTCGGTGGTACACAGCAATAAAAAACCTGTCTGTAATGTATACAGCACAGGTTTTTTACCGTTGCATTCAAAATCTGGCAGAATATGCAACATGTTGTATATTAGGCTCGGATTTGCTGTCGGCTCATACAATGAATGTACGGGGCTAATACCAGATACAGTTAATAGAAGGAGCACATCTTAAAATATGTGAGTGTTTCTGTGTGATTCTGGCCTGGCCTGTTTGTGTCTTACCTGATAGGTCTTAAAGGAGCTTTTGACCAGACTGAGTTCCTTATGTAGTTCATCTGTACAGAGATACAAAAAACAATCTGGTTGTAGATATTATGTATAGAATTTACAATGAAATGTTATTGTACTTGTTGTATACATACAAAGTTTCATCTCCAGAAATATACTGTATGTAGAAAATATAATAAGCTGCATTAAAACCCACATAACTCTTAGGCTTTATTCACGTCACATTTATAACCTCCGTTCATGGTATCTGTTGGGATACCTTGAAAACTGTTATGCTGATAGATACTGTGGAATGGCGGTGACAAGATCATAGAAATCTATAGGGCAAACATTGTCTGAATTGGACTACGTTTGCTTTACTTACAAAACATATACACTTTATATATTGGACACAACTGCATGGTATCCCAAGCTTTTCTGTCTAACAAATAAAGCATATTATTATCCAGTTTGGACTATGTTTGCCAAATGGATCAATCAGCTTAAAGTTTTCAAGGAATTCCAATGGATATCATGAACAGAGGTCATAAATGTGATGTGAATGGGGCCTAAATTACACTGTTCTGACCAAGTAACAGATTCCCTTAATACAGATTCAGAATACATAGCAAAATGATTTGAAGCTAAAACCATTTACAGATTTTATTAAATAATTTTACAGTCTGTAAAATATCCATTCTCTGTTTGAGAACCCATTTAGGGGGAATGAGGTCACTAAATACTTTGGAATGTTGCTTGCCACATGCATAAATTATAGGTCAAAGATATTAAAGGAATTAGGAAATCATTAGCCAGATTAGAAGATTTCAAGTTATTAGAGGGGAGTCCCTCATTTAGAACTGAAATGATAGAGGAAATCGGTCACAAGAAAGAGATCTTGCTCTTGAGATTATGGAATGTTTGTGTATGAAATAGCAGCGCATTGTCATCCAAATAAAATAATCCCTTTACAAAGCAAATGATACTTTCTTTGTAACTTATTTCCACATACACTCATAGTAAAAAATGTCCAAAGACTTCCTGTCTGCCATCTTTTCACTAAGCTTTCACAAACAGTTGAGGGTGTTCTATTTTATAAGCTTCTGCACAATTACCATATTTGTTCTCAGCTTCTTCTCTCTCCTGTGCCATTTTTGCATCGCCGTCATGTTGGAGGCTGAGCAACTCCGCGGTGTGTTTCTCCTGAAGAATCCTACATATGGAACAAGATGAACTGTAATAAGTCTGTAACAAACATCATCATACATGTAATAAAATCTGAGTTTAAACAAATCATGTTACCTGTTGTATTTGTGCACAGATCAGGTGCGATATTGGACTATTTTGATGTGTACTAGATGGATATGTCTTGACACAGGGACAAATATAAGGGAGGTAAAAAAATAAAAAAAGGACTGGGTACGTTTATGTGCACAGTGGAACACCTATAACACCATTGACTGCCTACCAGCACACAACCGCTACTTGAGCTTTTTAAGGACTTAAGTCACAAATATTTTTCTGGACCCTTGCCTATTTGCTTTTTTCTGCTTTGTATCTATTAACACCTTTGACTGTGTTTAAAAAGGTTTTCTGCACTTGATAGTCTTTGTCTAGATGCCCTCTTTTAAAGCTTTTTATTCTGGGGGGATCTGATGCTTAAGAAGTTTTTTTTTTTTTTTTTTATCAGGCTGTTTAACAGAGCTTGCTCTTTACAGCCATCTTTGTTTTAGGCGGTGGGTGGTTTTACAGTACTAATGGCCATTTCAGCTTCCTAGCTTAGCCTGTCAGAGGGACATTGCTGATGAAGGGGTTTTAACAGAAGGGCAAAGGCTACACAACCTTTAAGGGTTAATGTTTGTCAGTAAGAAAGATAAACTAGCTTCCTGTGCTGCTGATAAGACACAGCAGGCAGTGACATCTGGCAGCCTAGGAAACCTTCTGTAAACAAGCAAAACTGCGCTAACTTTCAAAGGAAGCAAAACCAGAACAGCAATCTATCTGGTAAGAGTCTTTATTTACGTCAGCATACACTTCTAAAGCCAATCAATGAGATGGGAATACCACATTAAAATCTTTTGAGAATTTATCATGTTGACAAATTTCTATGGCCATCACAAAATACATAATAATACATTTTCTTTGAACATGTAACTGGCAGTAGCTTCTCCTAGTGTTTAGAGCGAATCAGAAGAAAACTGACCAGTGGTTTACAGAAAGCAAAATTTGCAGAAATGTTTCGAAATCTAGAAGTTCCCTCCTGCTGTATCAATGTATTATGTCAATAAACTTAATAAGTAATGTCCATTCTCCTGGGCTTTTGATAGCTCTTAGCTTCTTACTGGTCATTTACTCTATGATATTACTGGATAACACTCAACAAGCCAGCATATGTGACTTTATTACTGTTGATCGAACTGTTTGAGAAAAGTTAAGTTTGAGTCGAACTTCACGATTTTTTAGAACTCGAGCCGAAACGAACATTTTACTGTTTGTTCAAGTAAATGTTCGTGTTCTACATCGCATTCAACATGCTATTTTAATAGTTTTTAGGCACATTAAATCAGTGTAAAGTGCGCCTGAAAGTACGTTCCTCTAAAAAATCTGGCGTCAAGTATACCTTGCATAGTAAACATAATGCGCCTAAAAAGGCGCATTGCGCAAATTGCGGCGCATAGCTTATCACTGGAAATGTATGTAATGCGCCTAACGAGGCGCATTTTGCACGGAGGCACATGACATATCATTACAAGTGTATATGTGTTAGGCGCATTTCATATACTTGTAATGATAAGCTATGCGCCTCCGTGTGCGATGTGCCTTGATAGGCTCATTACATACTCTAGCAATGAAATATCAGGTGCCACGATTATCGCAAATTGCGGCACATAGCATATCATTGGAAGTGTATGTAATACGCCTATCGAGGCACATTGCGCACCGAGGAGCATAACTTATCATTACAAGTATATGAAATGCGTCTAACGCATAATATCATTACAAGTGTATATGTGTTAGGCGCATTTCATATACTTGTAATGATAAGTTATTCACCTCTGTGTGCGATGTGCCTCAATAGGCGCATTACATATGCTTCCAATGATATGCTATGTGCCGCAATTTGCGATAATTTGATTTGTAGAGTATGTAATGCGCCTATCGAGGCACACCGTGCACAGAGGCGCATGACAAATCATCACAAGTTTATGTAAAGCGCCTAGCACATATTAACCTGTAATGCTATGTTATGCTCCTCCGTCCGCAATGCACCTCGATAGGCGCATTGCATACACTTCCAATGATAAGCTATGTGCCGCGATTGGTAGAGTATGTAAGGCGCCTATAGAGGCGCATTGCGCACGGAGGCGCATAACATATCATTACAAGTTTATATGTGATAGGTGCATTTCATAATCTTGTAATGATATGTTATGTGCCTCAGTGCACAATGTGCCTCGATAGGATGGTAATTATAGCTTCTCCTCACCTGTATAGGTATAAAAATTAAGCCGAACTTATTTCCCATTGACTTTAATAGGGTTCAAAGTTCGAGTTCGACCCGAACTTTGAACCGAACTTCTCAAAGTTCAAAGTTCGACTCAAACTTTTTAGCGCTCGCTTATCTCTAGTCATTATATTAAAAGATTAATAATAAACCTTTCCTCATGAGTAACAACATATTTATCAGACAGAGGCGTACCTGATCTCTTCCTCTTTTTCAATTTGTAGCTCCATAACTTTCTTCTCCAATTCATTGGACAGCTAAAAGAAAGCATCCAAAACTGTATGGTTATACAAAGAGGGAAAGGTGCAGCATGCAATCCTAAAGTCATAATCTACAGTTAAATGGGTTTTCTTTCTACAATGATTACCTTTCAACATGTAGGGAAAGGTAAATGAAGACTATTACCAAATACATTGCTCTTTTGATATTGGTAAGAGAGATGAACTTTCAGCAAGGGCTTTTGGCAGGTCTCCAAGACCTTAAAAGCCTCTTACTCAAGACACCAGAAGAGGGTGGTTCACTGCCAGAAGTTGGAGACTGTGGGAGGCTGCCAACACTGGCAAACATTAGTGTTTGTGGAGCTTGGCAGTAGGCCAAGACCACAGATAGATAGGGACTCTTTGCGCGACATGTATGAATGGGGCTGCGCCAGAAGTCTGACGTCTTTTCAGCCCGACATCTAGCACAGTCTTGTTCGCTATAGTTTTAGGTGGGGCGCACTATAGAACAGTACGAAGTTATAGATTTATAGTTTTGCTACGGCAATTCCAGGCGCATTACTGCTGGAACAGGTAAACCACTGGTTACCTGAGTAGTTTACCTGAGCCAGAATTGTCGTTTCAGCGTTAGAATGCACCTGATTTATGACCTGCAGAAGAGCAGGTTCCTAAATCAGGCACATTCTACATTATTCTTATGCGCTTTAAAATTGGCGGCTAAGCGTCGTAAACCATATATGTCGCCCTTTGTGTTTAGTTAGTGGCTAGACGACCTACAATTTATTTTTTTTCTGCACTTAGTTCTGTACTGGAAGAATAAAGCTGGCTAAGGCCAGTTTTGAAATAAAATATGTATTCCATGTGACATGTATTCCATAACCGTTTACCAAAGATGGCGATCCATGAGCTTAGTAGCCCCCAAGATTGGTTAAGATGGCGGCTGAACGTGCGTGAGTGCATACAACTGACAAACATTTTGTACAAAGTAATTACAATCTAAATAAAACATGTTACAGTAGTAGACATGAGTGGTTTATATATGTGTTTAAATAACAATAATATAGAAAAAATTGATTAGCATTCTATTATGTTCATATTTTGGAGTTTTCTGACATATAAATGTTGAAAGGCTATATTAGCTGAAATCCAAAGCAGATCAAAATCTTGTGCAGGCAATTCCATATACCTAATTTTGCCAGAATAACACTAATTTTTTGTATCTATCTCTGCTCATTGATATTTACAGATTCTGTTAGATAATATGAATTTATAGTTTAATGTGTTGTCCACAACTAGAAAACCTGGCTGCCTTCCTCCAAAAATTGCACCATGTCTATCGAACAAGGCTGAGCTGTAATACCACCCACAACCAATTGTCATAAATGTCGCTGTTTCTTCCTGAAAGCAAGCATGTTTTTCTAATCATGGAAAACCCCTTTAGCTTATATTCACATTGCACAAATACACTACAGATTTTTTACAGAAAAATTTAATTTAGAACTGGTACGGAAATTGACCTGTCGTGCATATTTTGAATCTGCATCATGTCGACTTATTTAAGAGATACAATGCTATGTTTTTGGATAAAATTCCAGCTAATTAACCCAACAAATCTGTAATTTATTTTAAAGGTGTTTTTACACTACAATGATTAGTTTTTAACAAGTAGGGAAAGGTTAATGAAGACTATTACCAAATACATTGTGGTTTTGATTCTGCATTGGAGAGGAGATAAAGAAGATTTTATTTTCTCTTAGAGCATATAAGTTTTTCTGGTACCGACCACCTCTCCCTGCTCTCTCTTATCTCTCATTGCTCTAAGCTGCTGTCAGTCACTCAGTCCGTCCATGGTGATTCACTCCCTGCTGAGTCTTATCTCTAGCAATGGAGTTTGTTTACATAACTAAATGAAAAGCTTTCACTCTTTAGAGCTCTGTAGCCTTGTAGACTTTACAGAATTCCAGTAGTCATGTCACAGTGTCAGGATTGGTTAGGAACAGCAGAGCTCATGTGTCAGTTACTACTATGACCCACCCACAGCCTAACCAGGCAGTGTGAGTCTAAGGGTATGTTCACACGGCATCTTGTGTCCATGTGAACATACGCTTTTGTGATGCGTGTCTGGGTCCGTCTGAATGGACCCAGACACGCATCTAACAAATATTAGTGTGTTTAGCACTACTGGCAATGTGAAATACGCATTGATGTTCAAGAGTGATCGCCGATGCGTGTTTGCATGGCATCTGTCAGGCCCGTCTTTCGGATGTGATCCAAGAATTGACATGTCATTTCTTGGAGCGCATCCGAAAGACGGATCTGACAGATGCCATGCAAACACGCATCGGCGATCACTTATGTGAACACCGATGCGTATTTCACATTGCCAGTAGTACTAAACACACTACTATTTGTTAGATGCGTGTCTGGGTCCATTCAGACGGACCCAGACACGCATCACAAAAGCGTTATGTTCACACGGAAGCTCTGTGAAACTGCATGGTGAGAAAAACTTCTTTAAGTTTTACAGATTTTGAGGTGGAATTGCTACAGATTTCTGCATTTGCAGTTTTTAATTACAGTTGCTATGAGTGTGACATTTTCCACACCTAAATCCAAAATCGTAAATCTATTTTAAAATCCCACATGAATATACCTTTAAACTCTTATTGAGATCAGTGGTGGTTAACCCCTTACCAACATTTGACATACTGGTGCTCATTCAGAACCGATACCATGGCAGCTAGCAGCCTAATAAAGGCCTCCGTAGCCACTATGTAACTGTTTCTATTACTTCCTGCCTCAGACAGGAAGTAAAAGAACCAGCATCGCGGTACACCCTTTTGCATTATCTATATTATGCAGAAGGGTGTCAATTGATTAAGCTCCCTAGGGGTTCAATTACCCTATTAGGACTGCAAGTTAAAGTAAAAACAATTTTTTTTTTTTTTAAAGTATAAAAAAATTATAAAACATTTTCAAATTTCAAAACACCCTCCTTTTGCCGTTTTACAAATAAAGGAATAAAAACATAAAAAGGCAACACATAATTGGTGTCGTCGCATCTGTAAAAGTCCAATCTATTAAATATTAAATAAATCACTTATCCCGTATGCTGAACACTGTAAAAGAAACAAATTCCAAATTGCAGTTTTTTTTGTCATTTCACATCCCCTAAAAATTGGAATAAAATGTGATCAAAAAGTTGCATGTATCCCAAAATGGTATCAACAAAAACTACATCAGCCACAAAAAAAGCACCCTGACTCAGCTAAATATATCCAAAAACAAGAAAGTTATTAGTCACAGAAAATGGTGCTGCAACGCAAAGTTAAAGGGGTTTTGCCAAGAATTGAGTTCCTTATCTAACAGGCTGATACTTCCCTCTTGAGGCTTGAAACAAGGGGTGTTGTGTTTCTGTGTTTAAAAAAAACAAGTACCTCCTCTGTGATGTCATTGCTCCACCTCACATGCACGCTCTGTAGTTGAGCAAACATGTTTGGCTAATCCACAGAGAATAACTGTATTGTGCACAAGCTCTATGGGTTTTGTTTCTCCCTCTTATCTGCTCAAGAGAAAAGATAAGCTCCGAGCAGGCAGCGTTATTTCATTTGTTCACAAACTGATGCAGGGGAGAGGTAGGAAGGCTGAGCAGGGAGCCAAGGAGTGTCTTCATGTTTACTCAGATAATTACATTACAACCAGTGGATTCTCCATACAGCAGACACAGGATCTTTTCTCCCCAGTCCCTTCAAAGCTGGTTCATGTTCCCTGCCATCAGATAAGAAGTGCAAACATTGCAAGCGTGGTCAGATCAGCTCCTGTCAGCTCCTGGTCATGTCTAATGTAAACTGTCAGGAAACTAAGGGCATGTAAGGAAGGCTGCAACTCTCACAGGCTTCACTTTTTTTAATGACATATATTTAGAAAAGTGATAAAATACCCATTTTGGAGGATCCCACGTCAACATTACATCGTGGCAAAAAAACCCTTTAAGAGATATAGAATGATTTTAGTTTTTTGAAAGCTTCTAAAACTCCTAGACATATGGGGTTTTTTTTTTACATTTCTCCCCCCTTAGATTTTTTCCAGTAAATTACAAAGTACATCTTGTCCCACAGAAAACAATCCCTCATATGTCATATGTCTATGCAAATGGGAAAACAAAAAAGTTATAGCCTTTGGAGGGTGAGAAAAAATGAAGAGCCATATTATTATGACCATGCAGTGGGAAAAGGATAAAACATGTAGTCTTCAAACAGTCCAAAAATGCAAAAGGATACATACTGTAGCGATAGAGCAAGCCCGGGCCATGTTTGGCTGGGTGGCAAGAACCTACATAGTACAATCCTCTAGAGGAATTATATTGTCGGCAAAGGTCTTTATATGAAAACAGCATAGATAAGGGCCTATTTTTACCTTTGTTCTTTTTCTATATGCACGACCTTCAAAAAATAATTTTCACCTTGAAATCACTTTATCGTCTTAAGAATAATATGGCACTTCACACATATGCAATAAGTGGTGTTGCTATCCCCAACTATTTTAAAGAGTATTTTATAATTTAATTAGACTTTATAAAAGAAATGTCAGAAGACGTAAGCATCGCCTTCGGCTACAAAGGATGTATAAACTAAAGCCGTACGATCTTTATAGGTCTATTAACTGTAACGTCCGATGACAAACATATTTCACAGAAAGGGAGAAGCCTATCAAAATTCCAAGGTAAAGTACAACATACCTATAAAATATATCTTTATTGATACAATAAAAAGACAACCTATTGTGTCTTATTGAAAACAACATAAAGAATTTTCCTAAATAGCACAACACTGCCAACATAACATTTCACAATCAATAGCTTTCTATCATGAGCCTAGTTTTTGGGTGTGATCAAACATAACGTTTTTAATATGCATTTTTTTTGAAGGCAAAACCAGGAATAGATCATAATTGGAGGATACATTAAGGAAAAACTGAGACTTCTTGTTTTAAGTCCATTCTTGGTTTACATTTATTGGTAATCAAAATATCTGTATAGTGCTAAAATTGTTTCACTGATCTTTAGGGCATGTCCCCACTACACAGGCTTTCGGACGTTTTTTCAGGCGGTTTGCGGTTTTGCAGACCGCCTGAAAAAACAGCCAAAAATGAGCACAATTGTTCTCTATGGAAAAACAGTGCAACAGTCCCCAATGCACAGGGTTTACGTCTGGCAGTTTTTCCGCCCACAAAACATTCTACAAGCACAATCTTCCGTCCGGTTTTCGGACGGAATCTGTGCTTGTGAATGTGAAGGGGGAGGGCTTTACTCCGCTCATCGCAGAGAAAAGTCGTCCCCCCTGCGGCCGTGGGGACGGCCGCAAAACAGGACGAATACCAGTCGGGTAAGCCAACCAGTACTTGTCCTCTGCCGAGGGAACGCACCCTTAGAGTATCATGGTTTAATGATCAGTTAGGGTCCCTGACACACAGATCACTAACCACTGTCATCTTCTACAATGTCAGCCTACTATGTTAACAGTAAGTGTATAGTTGCAGTGGCAATGTACAGCCTTAAAGGGAACTTGTCAGGTGGTTTATGCTACTCTATCTGAGAGCAGGATGTGGTAGAGGGAGAGAAGCTGAGCTCTGTGATATACAGGGTTATATGTTAGAGAAGAGAAGCTGAGCTCTGTGATATATAGGGTTATATGATAGAGGAAGGAAGCTGAGTTCTATGATACATAGGGTTATATGCAGGGCCGGACTGGGAATAAAAATCAGCCCTGGCACAAAGCCTCCAGCAGCCCACATACAATATCCGCTTAAAAAATGTCCCTTGTTCTCGCACCTCGCCACTGTCTAAAATAAACTACACTATAAAGGTGCTTTCACACGGAGCATTTTTGGTGCATTTTTGATGTGTTTTTGGTGCGTTTTGTGCAGAAAGGCAGAGCAGTTAATGCTGAACATTTCTGCACAAAAAAACGCATCAAAAAATGCACCAAAACCGCTGAAAGCTCCCTACACACAAGCAAGAAAGAAACAGTGGTGCAGAGAAACCCCTCATCACAGAGTCAGGTGTGCACTTGCTTTACAATCAGGGACAAGCCCGCACTGACACTACATAAGCACCAGCATAACCTACAACCCCACCAATCACATCCCCAGTAGTCAGGTCACCATCACATGAATACAGCACTGATTCAACACAGAAGTAAAAGCAGAGACTCACAGGAGACGTCATCTCTGATGGGAGTTGTTCTCTTCTCCTTTTCTTCTTCTGGCACAAACCTCCATGACGTCTTTCCGATGAGTCGTTCCCTTCCATTTCTTCTCTGTCCGGTACAGCATGCAATGTCTTTTTCTCCCGGTCACTACTCGTCCCTGTAAAAATTTACCACAAATACATCTTAGACTCCTCTCTTTTCCAGCACTTTCTATAAATTTCCCCAACAGCGTATGTTAGACCCTAAAAATTTTGAAATTAAAAAATGTCAGATAAGTGGCATGTAAATAGGTAGACCCCCATTAGGCAGGCAGGGCCAGTATGTAGGCAGGCAGGGCCAGTATGTAGGCAGGCAGGGCCAGTATGCAGGCAGGCAGGGCCAGTATGCAGGCAGGCAGGGACACTTATAGGCAGACAGGGACAGTATATAGGCAGGCAGGACAGTGTATAGGCAGCCAGGGCAGTGTATAGGTAGGCAGGGCTATTATAGGCAGCCAAGGCAGTGTATAGGTAGGCAAATTGCTATTATAGGCACCAGGGCAGGGTATAGGTAGCCAGGGCAGGGCATCATATAGCCAGGGAAGGGTGTAGGTCGCCAGGCAGGGTATCAGAAGCCAGGGCAGGGCATCAGTAGCCAAAGGGGAGGGCATTTATATAGCCAGACAGTGTATAGGTAGCCAGGCCCGGGTATCAGTAGCCAGGGCAGGGTATAGGTAGCCAGGGCAGGGTATCATATAGCCAGGCAGGGTATCATTAGCCAGGCAGGGGATCATTAGCCAGGCAGGTTATATGTAGCCCGGCAGGATATCAATAGCCAGGGCAGGGCATCAGTACCCAGGGCAGGGCTTCATTTAGCCAGACAGTATATAGGTAGCCAGGCAGGGTATCAGTAGTCAGGGCAGGGCATCATATAGCCAGGCAGGGTATAGGTAGCCAGGCAGGGTATCAGTAGCCAGGGCAGGGCATCATATAGCCAGTGTATAGGTAGCCAGGCAGGGTATCAGTAGCCAGGGCAGGGCATCATATAGCCAGTGTATAGGTAGCCAGGCAGGGTATCAGTAGCCAGGGCAGGGCATCATTATAGCCAGTGTTATAGGTAGCCAGGCAGGGTATCAGTTTGCCAGGGCAGGCAACATATAAACAGGCAGGTATAGGTAGCCAGGCAGGATATCAGTAGCCAGGCAGGGTATAGGTAGCCAGGGCAGGGTATAGGTAGCCAGGGCAGGGAATAGGTAGCCAGGCAGGGCATAGGTAGCCAGGGCAGGGCATAGGTAGCCAGGGCAGGGCATCATATAGCCAGGCAGGGTATCAGTAGCCAGGCAGGGTATAGGTAGCCAGGGCAGGCACTCTATAGCCAGGGCAGGGGCAGTATATAGCCAGGGCAGGGGCAGTTATATAGCCAGGGCAGGGCAGTATATAGCCAGGGCAGGTATCAGTTTGCCAGGGCAGGGGCAGTATATAGCCAGGGCAGAAGCAGTATATAGCCAGGGCAGGGGCAGTATATAGCCAGGGCAGGGGCAGTATATAGCCAGGGCAAGGCAGGGGCAGCATATAGCCAGGGCAGGGGCAGTATATAGCCAGGCAGGGGCAGTATATAGCCAGGGCCAGGGCAGGGCAGTATATAGCCAGGGCAGGGCAGTATATAGCAAGGGCAGGGCAGGGGCAGTATAAAAGACAGGACAGGGCTATTATAGGCAGCCAGGGAAGGGGCATTATATAGCCAGGGCAGGGGCAGTATATAGCCAGGGCAGGGGCATTATATAGCCAGGACAGGGCTATTATAGGCAGCCAGGGCAGGGGCAGTATAGGCAGCCAGGGCAGGGGCAGTATAGGCAGCCAGGGCAGGGGCAGTATATAGCCAGGGCAGGGGCAGTATATAGCCAGGGCAGGGCAGGGGCAGTATATAGCCAGGGCAGGGGCAGTATATAGCCAGGGCAGGGCAGGGGCAGTATAGGGGCAGGATATAGCCAGGGCAGGGGCAGTATATAGCCAGGGCAGGGGCAGTATATAGCCAGGGCAGGGGCAGTATAGGCAGCCAGGGCAGGGGCAGTATATAGCCAGGGCAGGGCAGGGGCAGTATATAGCCAGCCAGGGCAGGGGCAGTATAGGCAGCCAGGGCAGGGGCAGTATATAGACCGGGCAGGGGGAGTATAGGCAGCCAGGGACAGTAAGTAGATCAAAAAATAAATAAAAACGTAATACTCACCGGCTGTCCCGTCCTCTTCACTCCGGAGCCAGTGGCCGCTCACTGCCGAGTGCGGGGCCGCGGATCAGGCACGCGATAACGTCATCACCACGCGCGCCTGCCCCGCGGCCTCCTGGGAGCTAAGCAACGGGGTCAGTAGATCCAGATGCTCAGCCTCGGTCGCTGCTTGCACCGCGCCGGTGCAGGCGCAGCCGTGATGGCTGCCATGGCGGGTCAGTGACCCGGCCGTGCAGCCGGTTTTTGGCGAGGGGGGGGCCTATCGGCCCCTGCCACAGGGGTCCGGTCGCTGATGCGACCATTGCGGTCCCTGTAGCGCGCCAAAAGACCGGCACTCGGGGCCCCCCGGGGGAACACCGTCCTCCTCGGCGGGCGATCCGAGCCGGGCCCCGCGGGCCCGGCCCCCAGCGGCCCGCCGGGCAAATGCCCGGGTTTGCCCTTGTCAGTCCGGGCCTGGGTTTTATGATAGAGGAGAACAGCTCAGGGTCTGTGATATATAGGGGTTTTATGATAGAGGAGGGAAAACTAGCTCTGTGATAATATAAGGTTTATATGATAGAGAAGAAGCTGAGCTCTGTGATATATAGGGTTATATGATAGAGGAGAACAGCTCAGCTCTGTGATATATAGGGTTAGATGATAGAGGAGAGAAGCTGAGCTCTGTGATATATTGGGTTATATGATAGAGGAGAGGAAACTGAGCTCTATATTTAAGGGGTTTTATTTACGGGAAGAAGCTGAGCTCTGTGATGTATGAGGTTATATATAAGGGAGTGTTGAGCTTGAAAAGGTTATATATAGAGGGGGAAAGTGAGCTCTGTGAAAAAGGAAATATGATAAGAGAGAAGCTGATTCTCTGATAATAGGTTATATATAGAGGAGAACAGGTCACCTGTTAAAGGGTTATATATGAGGAGGGAAGCGAGCTCTGTATATAAAAGGTTTATATGATAGGGGGGGAAAAACTGAGTTCGTAAATTATGGGGTTATGTTAAGAAGAGAACTGAGCTTTTAAATAAAAAGAATTTATGAAAGGGGGAGAACAGCTCAGCTCTGTGAAATATAGGGTTATATCCAAAAATACCACCACTGTTGTTCACCGTTCAAACAGAATGGAGGGAATGAAGGTGAAAGGGATTCTGGCGCGCTACAACGTGATTGTTAAATTGCGAACGCTCGATTACGCCCCAAAATATAAGAAAAAAATTTTAGTTCACAAAAATGAAGATAAAAAGTTATCCACTTAGTAAAAATAAAATTAGCCAGACAGATCAAGTGTTTGTAAAGTAATAGTGGTGATAAGCAGCACGTTTCGGCAGTGCTCCTGACCGGCTTCCTCACTGGTGGGTTCCTGAAACCTTGGGTTTTTTAAGCTTGTTTCAAGTAACAAAATCAATCTTGTATTTTGAAAGAATTCAAACCAAACCCAATTAACATTTCAAATTACTATAACTGGTATTCTATCTGATGATAGTTTAAATAATAACAATAGTTGGAATAATGTTGCAGCTAATATGGCCCGGAAGAATTCTAAAATGTAAACCCTTCAATTTATTGGAATGGGAGCGTCTGAAAAAG